>JAGFBZ010002077.1:0-205763 GCA_018398805.1 Hirundichthys speculiger
AACAGAGGGAGTAGCAATCGGTGGTGACCAGCCTAGATGCTAGTCGTTAGCCGCTCCAATGATAACGTCAGCGACAGTAGGCGATCCAATGAGTGCTGGGTTCGACACGAAGTTACCGACCAAGTAACGTGACTAGTCGCCCTCTGCCGCGCCGGCCACTAGTTGTTGATGCAGGCCCTATCAGTGATCAGATCAATAGCCGGTTTCGGATGGAACTTAGCCTCCTGCGACAAGGATGTAGACACCGCCGGCTGCGCAATAGTCTTAATTTTGGCCCCGATCCCGCGCCATAGAAAACTGATGTGTTCCTGACTAAATGGTCTCCAATTATTTCTCATTTTATCAATTGATATGACCTTTGATGTGACTGCTGTGTTCTATATGCATGTGCTTTTGTTTGATTTATTTATTTCCCCCCCACCCATGCCATTCAAATAGCCCACCTTTAAATACGGACTCTATCTGGACATTGTTGGGATGCCAAAATCCATGGACTACCTCTACCTGTGATGTACCTCTGAATGTGTGAATGTATACGACTGCACCTGATAAACGGAAATAAAAAGAAGTAAAAAAAAAAAAAAAAAAGTTGACACGTACAGTCACTCCAAGACTAAGAACGTCCATGATTCTGGAGCGTTTAGATCCACTTTTAGCTGCAGGAACTTGAACATGTTGTTTCCTGTATGACTTTATTCGTCTCTCACATGAGTTGTTTCATCCATTCTTTTTTACAGTGTTGCTTCAGGTCATTGGTGTGTTGGGACGTTTACTTCCTCTAAGATCCAACCACAGCATTTCAGTTGGGTTGTACATCTGATGAGACCATTGCAAAATAATGTTTTTTTTTTTAATTTATTGTTCAGCCATCTTTATTTAGATTTGCTGGGGTTTTTTTGTAACACTGTCCAGTAGTTTGAGCCTCACATTTCTCTCCAGAATAGTTTGGTATCCACTCTGTGACTGCATGGTGCTCAGGTCCATATCCTTACCCCTCCAACACGGTGCTCGACAGTCGAGCATGAGCTGTTTCTGGTCAAGTGTTGTTTGGTTTTTCACCAAGCTATTGGTCTTGTTTTGCTCCTTACTTTGAGATATTATACTATTCTGTGTCAGATATTTCTTGTGGTTTGTTTTTCGTGTACAGTTTTGTGTTTTTCTTTTTAGACAGAAGAAGCTTTCTTCTGGCAAGCCTTCAAATCAAATCACTTTTCTAATTGTGCTGCCATAGACTTCATATTTATCTATTAATTTGTATTTTTCCACAGTCTGACCTGATAAATGTTCTGGGATGTCCACTCCTGTGAAAACTGACAACTGTCTGGAACGTTTTCTTCCTCTGAAAAATGTTTCTCACTCTTTTTTTTAAAATTTATTTAACCTTTATTTAACCAGGTTAGTCCCATTGAGGGGGGCGCTATGGAACCGTAAACCAAGATGGCAGCTTAAAGTGAATGCTCCGTGTAACCTGCATCAAAAGTTCCGAAAAACCTAGGACTAGAAACGTAAATTGAATTGTAAAATGTCAAAATCAACTACTCTCAAGGATTGTGATATTTTCACAAGAAAACGCGGTTCCCAAAAACCAACTAAAACTGATGTTTCGACAACAGACCAAGATAACGAGGGGACAGCTAGCACTGGTAGCATGTGTGACCTTAGCACGGTCCTATCTGAACTTCGGTCATTACACTCAGAGTTCGGTGGATTTGGAACCAAGCTGGACAGCGTCGACAATCGTATGGGTGAAATGGCGAAGTCCATCGCAGTTTTAGAGACAAACGTGACGGAAGGGAAGCAAAATGTAGCCGCTAATGTTACAAGACTGGAAGAAGCCGAAAATAGAATCATGCTAGCAGAAGAGCTCTTGGCAAAGAGCGCAACCGACTTTAACAACGCCATGAAGCGAATATCCTACCTGGAGCCCAAGACGGACGACCTGGAGAACCGGGGCCGAAGGAAAAACCTTCGCTTGTTTGGCCTCCGAGGGGGCGCCGAGGGTCCGCGACCGCTACTGGAGTTTATCCAGGAGGCCCGCCGCGTTGGCTGGAGACAGATCCTTTGTCAGAGGGTCCACCGCACCCTGGCACCTCCAAAGGTTAGTCCCATTGAGATTAAGGGTCAATTCCAGTTCCTCCCTTAACCCTCAATCTCAACCCTCGCCCTTAACCCTCAATTTTTGGCCCTCAATCTCAAACCCTCGAAAGTAAGTGTCAGGGTTATCTTGTGTCTTAGAAATGGGACATCCCCTCGAGTGCAGTTACGTCATCAGACTGAAATGTATCAGAGCCGTGTTGTCTCTGTATTTCCTGAAATGACACAGGGATAACATTGAAAAGAGCGCCGTATATTCTCTAAATAATATTAGCAAATAACACAATAGAGGATACATTATTCAGTCCATCGTCGCTACACAACAAGGTATACAAGTAACGTGAAGCCGCCTGGGACGCCGACGGGACCCGGACCACTGACCGGGACCGCTGACGGGACCGGAAACCCACGGGGCGGACGCGCCCGTCACGGTCGGCGGGGTCGGCTTCACGTTACTTTGTTGTGTAGCGACGGAGGACTGAATAATGTACCGGGACCACCGACGAGTACAACGTGAAGCCGACGGGACCGCCGGTCCAGCAGCAAACATCGTAAAGTAAAAAAATAAATGTTACGCAACAACGATGTTAATCCATGAAAAAAATCTCAAACAAACAAATAAAATGGTTTCGTAACATTTCTATCTTTAAGATATACGAAGATACTTATGTTTGTAGCTAGCTTCTGGATAGCCCTTACTTCCAAGGGTGGTGTCGGAAAATCTCAGTTTTGAGGGCGATACAGCCCTCAAACTCGTCCCTCAACTTGACGTCCCTTAGAATTGGGACACCACTTGCCCTTAGCGGGAACGCGCATTTTTGAGATTGAGGGTTGAGATTGAGGGTTAAGGGAGGAATTGGAATTCACCCTAAGAATCTCTTTTTCAAGGGAGACCTGGCCCAGACGGGCAGCAGCAGCAAAACACAAAGTTACAGACACGACATACAAGGAAACAAGGTACAATTTACAAGCAGTAAAATTTGCATGAAATAAAACTATCTTTAAAACAAGATGAGAGTTTCAGGGAGCCATTTATACAAACATCAAGCTAAAAACAGTGACATCCCATGGAAACTGCTTTCCAAGTCCTTCATCTTAGATTTAAAAACATTTAGCGACATGAACTCCTTCAGTTTTAAATCGTTCTGCAACAATTTCCAGGATGAGGTTCTGGAAAACCCAAAAGCTCTTTTCCCAATTTCAGTCCGAGCATTTGGGACGAGAGCATAAAAAAGTCCTGAGGAACACAGTGAATACTGTCCGGTGTTTTTTTTGCATGATGTAAACACACAGGTAATATGGAAGGAGACCAAGAATTGCCTTATATATAAAGGTATACCAATGTATACGCCTACGGGTCACGGGGGGGGGGGGGCATCCTACCTGAGTGTATAACTCACAGTGATGAGTCAGTGATTTATAATTGGTAATAAACCTTACGGACGCATTGTTGATACAGAATCAACCAGACTGTATCACTGTTTAACATTGAACTCCAAACTGTTTGGAAATTGTTTTATCACTTTTCACAGATTGGTTTGTGGAAACATGACTTCTTCTTACATTAGTTGTCTAAAACAAGATTCTATTGACACGTAAACCAGAATGATCAGACCAGCAAACTGCCAAAATGATCAACGATCGAGGCCTGATGATTGGCAGCATTGTGTTACTTTACTTTCTTTTTGGCTTCATTTGTGTTAAATAAATAATGACAAGCGAAAAAAGTTATAAGCAAAGATTAGATTATTTTTATTCTATTTTTACACGGTAAATACACAGGAATAAAAGACATGAACGTGTCCAGTAGCAGAATGAAACAGACTGCTCATCTCACTGTCAAATAAAAATACATCCAACAAAGACAGTTTTTGTGGAAATGTCCCATTATTCATGTAAATATTTAATGAGAGCACAGAAATAACCGTTATGAGACATTTTACCACTTCATGACGGACACATTTGTGTTTATCTGTTTGGGGTGGAAAACACAGATTAAGTTGTCACTCAAACTATCCCAACTATCTATAACTGACCTTGTTATTTCCTTTAAACGTATTCTTTGACTTATCAGAGCGTCCTCCGTTTTCTCTGACAACAAATGTATTAACGTACTGCTATCAGCAGAAAACACAATGAACCTGGAGACGGATGACTTCCATATTTAACGTCACTGCTTCCAAAAACCGGACAGGCGATGAGACAGATGTTGCCAGATGTTGCCAGATGAGTTCTATCAATGATACTGACGTTTCGTGACTTCAAGAGTTACAGCGAGTCATGCTCAAACAAATTAACTTTAAAAGCTGGAAAAGGAAAAATGATGAGCTGCTGTGAGTTTAGACAAAATACTCAGTTAACAAGTGATCAGCTGAACTAAAAAAAAACATTTTTATCCATTTTTGTTAATTTGGTAAATATGATTTGATCTTCATCTGAACAACAATAATAGTATAAACATGATATATTTGTGAAGTGACAACATCTAAATAATTGTAACTTCTTGTGTCTTCATTGAACAACCCCATTAAACACAGAAAAGGACAAATTTCTTAAACTAAACTAATTAGTCAGTAGTTTGTGTATCTGAAGTCCAATTAATGAAATAGGTTTGGAGGTGTGGTTTAGAGCAACTAAAATTGATAAAATATACATTTTCTGTACATAAGAAGAATCAAGCCTTCCTAAAAGGAGATCATATGAACAACAGAAGTTGATCTTTACAAATTCATCTCAAAATGTTTTGGCATCCATCAGTCTACAGTTAGATAAAATGTCCAGGAATTGAGACAGTTTAGTACTGTGGCTATTCTTCCTAGTTGTGGACATCCTCTCTCTGTCCTCCGTCCTCTCTCTGTCCTTCGTCCTCTCTCTATCCTCCATCCTCTCTCTGTCCTTCGTCCTCTCTGTCCTCCGTCCTCTCTCTGTCCTCCGTCCTCTCTCTGTCCTTCGTCCTCTCTCTATCCTCCGTCCTCTCTCTCTCTCTGTCCTCTCGTCCTCTCTCTCTGTCCTCTGTCCTCTCTCTGTCCTCCGTCCTCTCTGTCCTCTCTCTATCCTCCTCTCCGTCCTCTCTCTGTCCTCCTCCTCTGTCCTCCCTCTCTATCCTCTCCGTCCTCTCTCTGTCCTCTCGTCCTCCTCTCTCATCCTCCATCCTCTCTCTGTCCTTCGTCCTCTCTGTCCTCCATCCTCTCTCTGTCCTCTGTCCTCTCTCTATCCTCCGTCCTCTCTCTGTCCTTCGTCCTCTCTCTATCCTCCATCCTCTCTCTGTCCTTCGTCCTCTCTGTCCTCCATCCTCTCTCTGTCCTCCGTCCTCTCTCTCTCCTTTGTCCTCTCTCTATCCTCCGTCCTCTCTCTGTCCTGTCTCTCCTCTCCTTTTCTTTCTCTACCCAGCTGGTCTTCATCAGGAAGGTCCCTCCATATGATCCAGGTCCTGGTCCAGGTTTCTTCCTCTTAAAGTGGAGTTTTTTCTTGCTGCTGTTTGGCTTAAAGTTTTTTCTGCCACTATGGGAGTTTTTCTTTTACTCGCCATCTTCTTTTAGTAAGATTTAATATTATAATTTTAGTTAATGATTTTTGCTCGGGGGTCATGTTCTGGGTCTCTGTACAGCACCTAGAGACAATTGACATTGTAACAGATGCTATACAAATAAAATTGAAGTGAATTTATTTTAATTAACAGCTAAAGACTTGAAGACATCACTGGAACTGACAGACATCTGTTCACCTGTTTATGTGTTTATGTGTTTATCTGTCCAGGGACATCCTTGTTTGTTTATTTATTTTTTTATTGCCTTATTTAGCTTGACCAATGAAAGTCAGTTAGGAATGAGCTGGGTTGTTGCGTCTGTAGCTTAGCAACGGTAGAGGTGATGACGTCACCCATAAATAATAAGGACACAAGCTCACAGCTGACAGTTCAACATCCGTTCAGCAGAAATGATGTTAGCATGTCCTGGATTACACCAACTGTTGTTGACAAGCACTCTAATTCCAGCACCTTTGATATTTCTGCTCATCTTCAAACTTCTGTCTGAAATCCAGTCAGATAGAAGCTGGAGGCGGGAACATGGTCCTGTAGCCACGTCTCAGTGAAACACAAAACTGTATCATAAAAACTCCAGATTTGTCCTCGTCAGCTCTATAAACTCTTCTATCTCGTTAGCGACAGATTTCACGATCCTCCTTATGAAGGAGGGAAGAGCTGGTTTAAACCTCCTCTTTCTCTCTTGGCTTTGTTATCCTCTACATCCACAGCGTCTTCTCTTCAGCTCATCAGGGATTTGGGGTCTCAGGGCCAATTCCAATTCCTCCCTTAACCCTCAATCTCAACCCTCGCCCTTAACCCTCAATTTTTGGCCCTCAATCTTAACCCTCGAAAGTAAGTGTCAGGTCTATCTTGTGACTTAGAAATGGGACACCCCTTGAGTGCAGTTACGTGTTCAGACTGGAATGTATCAGAGCCGTGTTGTCTCTGTATTTCCTGAAATGACTCAGGGATAACATTGAAAAGAGCGCTGTATATTCTCTAAATCAGCCATTCCCAAACTTCAGAATATCAAGGCCCAATTTGAAATGTGAAAAATCCCCGCGGCCCACCGAAACCTTTAATCACAACTGTGATCAACATACAGGACTAGAAGCTATGTTTTGATATTAATGTAAGGGGTCAACAAATAAGGTGACACTTGTCATATTAAGTTAAGATGACGGTAAAATCACACTTAACTGGTTTGTTTTGTTACTTCTTAATGTTTTTAAATCGTGTCGTTAATATTTTACAGTTATTAAAAACATGTTTTAAAAAGATCGAGGATTTAAAACACATTTGCATAATTTTAATGACCTCTAACGGCCCACCTGCAGTAGCGCGACGGCCCACCAGGGGGCCGCGGCCCACACTTTGGGAACCACTGCTCTAAATAATATTAGCAAATAACACAATAGAGGATACATTATTCAGTCCTCCGTCGCTACACAACAAGGTATACAAGTAACGTGAAGCCGCCTGGGACCGCCGACGGGACCCGGACCGCTGGCGGGACCGGGACGGCGGAACGGGACCACCGACGAGTACAAGTAACGTGAAGCCGACCCGGACCGCCGACGGGACCGGGACCGCCACGGTCGGCGGACCGGTCCCGTCGGCGGTCCGGGTCGGCTTCACGTTACTTTGTTGTGTAGCGACGGAGGACTGAATAATGTACCGGGACCACCGACGAATACAACGTGAAGCCGACGGGACCGCCGGTCTGGCAGCAAACATCGTAAAGTTAAAAAAATAAAATGTTACGCGACAACGATGTTAATCCATGAAAAAAGTCTCAAACAACACAATAAAATGGTTTCGTAACATTTATATCTTTAAGATATACAAAGATACTTACGTTTGTAGCTAGCTTCTGGATAGCCCTTACTTCCAAGGGTGGTGTCGGAAAATCTCAGTTTTGAGGGCGATACAGCCCTCAAACTCGTCCCTCAACTTGATGTCCCTTAGAATTGGGACACCACTTGCCCTTAGCGGGAGTGTGCATTTTTGAAATTGAGGGTTGAGATTGAGGGTTAAGGGAGGAATTGGAATTCACCCTCAGTCTGGATGTAATCTGGCTTCTTGAGATATCAATAATCCCTCAAGCACCAAAGCATTTAAACAGTGACGTGTGGTGAGATTCATGGCTGGTGAGGCTCTGACGTCATCAGTCAGATTTACAAGCATATGAACCCTCCAGAACAACTTATTCACCATCTGATTGGCAGCAGTTAACTGTTTATGTTTATAACCTCCTATCGTCATTCACATTTAAATGCTTTACACATACAAACTGTAGCGCACAAAAAAGCACATTTAATTTAAAAAAAGTTATTACGGTCTTACCTTTAGAAATGTAATCCTCCATTCTGAAAGTAAGGCCAGGCGAGAAGAAAACGGATAACTGCACTTGTCTTGCTAACTGTAAACTCCCGCCTGCTGTCACTTATTCTGCAGCCAATGTGTCGCAAGAAGAATCCCTGTGCTCACTAGCGCCCCCTAACGTGAGGCAGGAGAAGTGCGTGAAGAAACACATTACACACATATAGTTGCTGTTCATTATATAAATCAGCTAAACTATGGAAACTTATTTCATATAGCAAACGTGTTTGAACATTTTAATAGTGACATACAAAGAGACGGCGATCTGGTCTCACTACATAGCATGGCAGCACAGTTAGCCGAGTCATTGCGCAATCCATGGTGAGGCTCCGCGGGGTGCTGCCTCACCGCCCGCATCTTCTCAGTATTTGAATGGTAATTGTAAACATTTGGCGATTTTGAATAAAAAATAATCTAAAAATGGTGAAGTTAAATTTAAAATTACTTTATGATACAAATCAATTGATAAATATAATTTTTTTTTTTTCATTTCTTTCTTTCCATGATGGCAGGTGAGGCACGGCCTCCCCTGCCTCACCTGACCGCACGTCACTGGATTTAAACCAGGAGGAAAAATAGTTCAAAAACCAGTGTTATCAATGAAGAATACTGAAAATCCGAAAACATGCAAAAAAAAAATAAAAATTAATGGAGCTACTGCGGCAAGTTGCCTCCATGAGCGGCTCTACTCTCAAACCGAAATGAAACAAAAAATAGAATTGTTCAGTAGAATAATCAGAAATATTTATAGAGCAAGAATTATAGATCTTACCAACATGAAAACATCCTGAAAGGTGGAACGAGCATCTTGATTTGGGTCTTGTTATCTCATTGCTTGGACCACTTAAAATTATACAAGTTTCCTTCCAGATAATGTCGGGGTGTTTGTCCACCAGCTGAAGCTCAGTAGAAGTTTGGTGATGCAGCAGAACAATGATGCTAAAAATGTCATCCACCATGTAATGGCTTTAGGAAAAAAATCCACCTTCTACAGTAGTCCAGTCAGGGCCTAGATCTGAACCCCATAGAGATGCTTTGGACTAAACTCCAGAAAGCTGTTACATCCTACAAATGTGTCTGAGTTGAAACAGTTCTGGAAAGAGAAACGGTTCAAAATCCCCCTGAATGTTGTGCAGCTCTGATCCAGAGATACTGAAAAGCTTGTTGAGGTCACTCCTGCCAAAACCAGCCATTAACTCCAAGGGTTCATTTACTTTCCCCCTTGATCTTTAGTGGGTGTGTTCAAGAAAAACATGATAAATTAAAGCTTGTGTGTTTCTCTACTGCTGTGATAGAAGCCTCCTGTACACGGCTCAGTTTCAAAGTTACAAAGATTAGAAAGATTAGCTGATAAAATTTCTGACACTGTCAAAAATCCTACAACTCCATCTATTTAATAGACAATTAAAATGCAACTTAAAGTGGCGCCACTTTATTCGCGTCTCCTCGTCAGTTGGAGCCTACGATTCATCAACACTTGAGAGAAAAAAAATCACCTCCTTTTGACTTATTAAAAAAGATCTAGACCAGGGGTGTCAAACTCATTTTCACTGAGGGCCACATCAGCATCATGGTGGCCCTCGAAGGGCCAGATTGACGGCATGAATGTAACAAAATGCAACATAAATCAAAATAAATTAAACTCCAACTTGTTAAATAATGGTTTCTGTATTTATTATGTATTCAAGTGTCAAATATTTAACTCATTATTATAATAAACTCAGGGTTTGTGGTTGTAAACCTGCTCTCGCACAGGTGATCACTCAGAGTATCCATTAGCTTGGTTTAAGAAGCGGAAGCGATTCTTTGTTTTTCTTGCAGGCTAAATTTAGCATACTTAGCTCTGTTTGCAGTCAAAACCCCGACTAGATTATGCTCTTTAACGACTGACACCACCTCATAATACAAAAGACAGGCCTACTGTTTCTTCACCTTGAGGTACAAACTTGTATTAATTTTCTCATCGTTCATGAAACTACCTTCCTTGAGCATCAAATTTTCTTTTCTTGGACATGTTGGGGTTAATTTGTAGAGGTTTTTCTCAAGTTCGTCAGTTCAGGAAAATCGTCTTGATGTCTTGCTCATGGTTATATACCGTTATCGTTGTGGGTGGTGACGAAATGCATTATGGTAGATGTAGTTTATTGTCCATGTGTGATTTAAAGTGCAGTAAGCTTATTTTAAGTCTTAAAATATTGGTTCAAAATTTAAGCCAATAGTGCACAAGCTCTCGAGGGCCACATAAAATGACGTGGCGGGCCACATTTGGCCCACGGGCCTTGTGTTTGACACATGTGATCTAGATCATGTGACACATGAAACAGACAACGTGAAAATGTTATCTTCTTTCCTGATCATTTGTGATTATCTCTTTAGGGTTTAGCAAAAAACAGAAGTTCAATAATAAAGTGAAGATTTAGTGTCGTTTGGTTGTGCCTCCAATACACAAGTGTGTGCACTTTCTGATTAATTGAGAAATTATATTCTCATATCTACTATCTATTAAATTCCCTCCATTATTTTTTTTATTTTTCTATTTATTTTTTAAATGGTTCACTTCAGTGGAAAAAGATGTGTGAGAGCTGATTGTGTACAAAACAATGATTTTAATGAGACAGTTAGTATAAATGTTTGTGCAATGAGCCGACTCCCTCCATAGAACATTAACATCCACTGGATTTCTTCTTCTCATCCACATTCCATGTAGTTTTTGCGATTTTATTTTGTTGTATTTTATGTTCTTTGCCTTCTTGTCTTACTGTTTATCTGTGTTAGGACTACAGATGGAAATTAGCTTGGTGCTAAATCTGGTGCAGCCATCTTTTTAATGCCACTGCACACGGTCCTTTAAATAAATAAATAAAAATAAATAAATAAAAAATTCATCCATCAGAACTACTTATACTGAATAATCAAAAAATGCATGTCATTGTTACAGCTCAGATGTTCTAGCACTTTGCCTGTTTTTTTTGTTTTTGTGTTTTTTTGGACAATTTTGTTACATGTGAGGTAAAAATTTCTCCACATCTAAATGGAAGCTGGACATTCTCATGAAGTCCTTTTACTGCAGGGCTGATGAACGTTGGGTGCTGCGGTTTTAGATAAACGTCTCTGTCGAGTAATTGCGTCCCTGCAGGTGGACGGCGGACGCTCTGAAAGCCTCTCATTACAGCTGAGCCCTCGCATTGTTGACTCAGGTGCTTTTCGTCCCGTTAATGACCATCGCAGGAGTTTGTGGGTGGTAATTCTGGCAGAGGTGGACTGAATCATTAGTCTTCATGAATGACAGCTTGAGAGCATCTGTGAGAAATGTGGACCACTTAAAGGTAACATTATAAGCCAAAAGGAATCCGAATCAAGTGATGAATACAAAGAGCTCATTATTGTTTCTACATTGTCTGTCAGTGCACATGCAAATTAAGTAGTAATGACACTTTGATTGGTGTGAGTGGGTTGTTTTAGAGAGAGCACTTATCCTCTAACCTTTTCTCTGCAACAGTTAAGAAGCCCTGCAGATTCTTCCTCATACCTCTATGCAGATGACATTAATGAATCTCAGCATGAATCAAACCAGCTATTTACGTCTGATATCTGCAACCTGATGACCCATTAGATGATATTTCCGGCAACATAACTGGGCTGACCTTCAAAAGTGTTGAAAGCACAAACTAGTGCTGGGCAATATGACGATACATATCGTGGGGACGATATAAAAGTGTGTATCGTGCCATTTCTCTTCTATCGTTTCTATAGTTTCTAACCTAATTTTATCAATTATTACAGCAAATATGTAATTAAATAACCTGCAACGATAAATTTGATAGAATCATATCTACTTCTACAAAGTAGCCTTTTATGTTTGCACTTTTATTCATGATTAATGCCTTAAACAGAGTTTTCTTCAAACCTGATGTTTACTTTAGACACTTTATATTGGTTTACAAACTTTGCACTACAAGGTTACAGATTTCAGAAAGTTGAAAAATAATTTGTGTTTATTTTTTATAGCTGAACTTCAGTGCAAAAATGTGTTTTTCCTCTCAGAAACTGTTGCGCACTTTAAAAATATGTGAAAGCTACTGTACCTCTGTACCTACCTGTTTTTGCTACACTAAAATGTATATTTGTGACAGTTCAGCTAAATGTCCTTTCAAAATAAAGTTGAAAAGTAAACAATAAAATTTTTGTCAAACTTTTCAGAGAATAACTGAAAACATACTTTATTATGGTATAATCGTGATGTATATTGTTATCGCGATAAAAAATAGTCCATATCGTGATATATGATTTTTTCCATATCGCCCAGCACTAGCACACACATATCATTTCTGGTTGTTCAGAAGGATTTAGCTGCTTATTATGGTTTAAACATTACTGTCTGATCTTATGATTAGAAAAAAAAAAGCAACAATCTAATCGCAATGTGGCAAGAAAAGATTTGTAAGCACCAAGCCATGAGGCAGTGAAGTAAGTCCACATTATGACACTCCCTCCACCATACTGGGATGATGTAAGCGATGTCATTGTGCTCCGTACATACAGCTGAGATTTATTCCTAAACAATGCCTTCTATCAACCAACCTAGTTCAAAACCACAACCTCCAAACTAAATAAATTTACTAGACTCCGGGTGATTAAACTACTGACTCCGATTAGCTGTTGCAGCTAACAGATGACCACTGAAAGATCTGTGAGGAAATTTGTTTGTCATACACTGTGAGCAGTTCTGCTACAGATGTCTCAAAGGTCTTTTGACCAAAGAGATAATGCCTGAGATAATTTTATGACCATGTCAGAAATCCTACGACTTTGCCTCCTAATTATCCAACTAATAGGTAACATTAAATCATATATTAATTAATGCAATTTGCCTCTTCTCTCTTACCGTGACCAGGGCTACATTCTCCTCCTTCACCAGTTATTTTTTAAAGTATTTATGGCCCTCATGAAAGCCAAAGTATGAATAATTTTCTTTTTTTACATATTGATTTTCTACCAAAACCTCAGCGGAGCCTTTCTGTGTGGAGTTTACATGTTATCCGTGTGCTTACGTGGGTTTCCTCCGGGTACTCCGGAGACGTCCAAAGACGTCCATGTCAGGTTAAATTGCCCGTAGGAGTGATTGTGAGTGTGCGTGGTTGTTGGTGCGTGGCGACCTGTCCAGGTGGACCCCTGCCTTTCACCTGAAGAGAGCTGGGATGGACTCCAGGCGGGTATAGACCTTTTCGACTTGAAAATTGTGGACATGCGCCCCCTAGTGGCCCCGCCATAACTGGAGTGTGCGGTGCTCCACCAACTAACCCAAACACAGCAGCGTGGAGCATCTGTTACGGATAACGCAGACATGTCTTGGATTGATGATGTTAGGCAGTGGCCTCCAGTAACAGATGAAGGTAGTTTATCGCTGTTTTTAATGATTGGTTATGGAAATAGCATGATCTATTCCCATAACCAAACACTAAAAACTGTGGGAATACGGGAAAAATGCAACGCTGGCTATAACTAACATCAACAAGCCATAAAGATTATGCTACTGTAACGTTAACGCTAGCGGTAAATTAGGCTATGTGTTAATGTTATATTTAATTTATTTTATCATTCTCCTAATCATTCATTCATTCATTGTTTTATAGGCTTGTGTTAGTGTCGAGGGCTACAGTAGCGTCATACTGCTGTTCTTTTGGCCAGAATCGTCCGGGACTCTCAGCGAGACTATGAGTAGTATGAGATTGAATGTTAACGAAAACTCACCCGGCTGTATTCATTTGGAACAAAGTCCTTTCTGTTGATATTTTTCACCCACGTCTTCCTAACTTCTTGTTCTGCAAACAAGGCAGTCTTCGTGCAGTAAAGGCTTGTGTATTTCACATACTTTCTTCTTCCATTGTTGAATTTTCACGCCATTGTTGGCACAGTTTATGACGGAACATGTATTCCCACTCGACCGACTCGACATTATAAAAATATATATTTGTAGAAAGAGAAAAACACTGGTTAATCTGCGAGCCGGTGAAAGAATCGCTCTGTAGCACAACCCAGTAATGGTGGACGGGGTACTTCCGGGGGGGGCTGGCCCGAAACGGTCTATAGATGATGGATGGATGGATTTTCTACCATCAGCACATGTTGATGATGCTGTTGTGCATCAGTCATAGCTTACGATTTAGAGGGTTTCATCATTGTAAAGTCGACACACAATATTCTTGACATCATTAGAGCAGTCCAGTGAGTTTTTAGGTTGACGGTTCAGATGCCTGTATCCAGGATGGTGTGGAGGATTACTGGTGGCATCAGTAGCTTAACATTTTTGACAGCACAAATGCTAACAACACGTGTGCTCTGGAGGAACATGTGTCTCCAGGTGGACGATGTCTTTGTCAAGTTTGTGTTTTTTGAATACATAAAACCAGAAGCAGACACGAAGGAGCATAGCGCAGGTAAAAGAGAGATTTATTGTAATCTTGGCAGAGAGGAGCGGTCTGAGTCCAGACTGGGTTGGAGTTGAGTTTGGGTCCAGAATGGAGCTGGGATTTCCTGAGTATTGACTTACAGACGGTGTCCAGAGGGAGCCAGGGATTTCCAGTCAGAGGATCTCGGAAGCAGGAGGTAGTCAAGTCCAAGAGGTTTGGTAAATATGTCTGCTTATTGGCAGGCCGGCGGAGTTGGAAGCCGGTCTTTAATAGCAAAAATGACAGAGGACTGACAGTAGCAGTCAACTGACACTCACAAACTCATGTTCGCTTATATATTACATATATATATTCGCTTATAATTACACAAAGGTAAAAGAAGGCACCTGTGAGTTATACTCTAGAAAAGTCTATTTTTACAAAGACTATACAATATGAATAAAAAGATATTTCAAAAACTATTTCATGTACTAATTTTGCCATATTGAATTGAATTGAATTGAATTGAAAATTGAATTGAAAATACTTTAATAATCCCCGAGGGGAAATTGGCTCGTTGCAGCAGATACAAAAATATACATAAATAGACAGGACATTAAATATTCAAATTTAAGTGTATTCTGTCTTATTTTCAGTTTACAAATGATCCTTTTTCTTTTCTTTTTTTTTGGAAACAGGACTGTAATATAATCTTATTTGAAACGTGCCACCTGCACCCTGATGTTTTTATCATATTGGAGCAGATATCCATGAGGGTATATCCATAAAAAAACCTCAGTGGAAACAAATAAACTGATATTAGAAAAAAAAAAAGATAGAGCCGATCAACCAGTACACATAAATCTATGTTCAATAACTCATACAATGAGAAGACGTTTTTATTAAATGTTGCTGATTTATTGTAAATTAAAGTAAATCCTACATTTGCGAAAAAGGACTGACAGTCACAGGGTTCTTGCACCATTTTAGAAGTCAAATTTAATGCTTTTTAAGACCTTTTTAAGACCTCAACAAATGTAATTTAAGACCCAAAAATGTCAAAACAATTTCCGTGGTCATACACATGGTGTGTGTATGAGAGTGTCTGTGTGTTCCACAAATTTAATGGTAAATTTTGCAAATTAGACTAAAATTTTCTATAGGTTTAGTTACTAGTAAAATCATAGCTTGATTCTGCATCTCTTGTTACCGTTAGTGAATGTTTACTGTTGCTATGGCAACGGGTGACAGTCGACGTAGCAGCTCTTACCTGCCCTGTCATCCGGTCAACAACCCATAAAATCACAAATTTAGATAAAACCCTACACACCAAACACACCCTAAACTCTGACAACCTGAAAGGTAACAACACAATAGTTCAAAGTTATCAAAGACTGTGAGCTGAATAGAAGTATGCGATTTCACACACAATGTTACTTACATTGAAATGAGCCAACATGTCCTCGGCTCTGGAGCGACCCATGTAGCGGGAGATGACGTGCTGTGTTCCGGTCTCATCTGTGCCCCAGAACCGCAAATTAAGGTCCATCTGTTTAGTTTTTGTAGTTTTGTTCACGCTCTCATTAAGCATGACAACGTACGTCTTCTCGCCTTCTTGATGAATGAAGCGAAGCCATATTTGGCTATCTGGGAATCGGGGAACATGGTGGAAAAGACGCCACTTACATCTTCGTTTGATTTAAATGAATTGTGCCTCACAGCAGTATGGAGAACCCACAGTACCTCTGCCTTTTGGGTCTCCGGTGGTGAAACGAAGCTTGTCATAGCCGACTGAGAAGTGAGGCCTGAACTAACGTTAGGCTGTGCTGCTGGAAGCAAAGCAGCAGGAATTAGCCTGGTCCCGCTAGCTGCTGCCACATACCGCTGCTGGTTTTCTCCTCTCATGTGCGACTCGACGGCTTTGAGCCCCATGGTCCCTAATGAAAATGTCTTTTTTGCAGTATTTGCGCATGGCGTTGTTGTTGTTTTCGGCAGGAGCCAACCACCTCTTGAATAAATCGTCTTCCATCCATTTTCATTAAATTTACACCTCCCCATCTTTGCATCTTTTTACTCTCCTCGATAACCACGAAATGCGCTGAACGGCGCAGTGTTTTCCCATTGGCATTAAAAGTACCGCCTGGAAATTTAATACCAACAACAAATTTACCCTAAATTTAAGACAATTTAAGACCTTAATTACGCAGATTTTAATTTCAGACATTTTAAGACTTTTTAAGGACCCGCGGGAACCCTGAGTCAAAGCGCTGCTGGATACAGACTGGAAATGCATATTTTTAAAAAGTGTTGAAGAGTGAGTGGGTTTACTCGAAAGGGTTAATGACAAAGGTCAAAAAGATGCCATATAAGTGCAAACCAGTGGAATCAGTGGTTAATCTAATATGCAAATATATTCCACGTGTAACATTACTGTTTGTTGCAAATAAAAACCTCAACATTGTGGTGAGTGCTGAGACATTAGCATGTGTGCTAGCATTTAGCTGCTCATTTATATAGATGAAGGTCAGCAAAATCACCTGAGAAGAGCACAACTCAGAGAACCAGGTAGAGACTAATCCACTAGTTACACCGTTTCAGTTTAATACAACTGACTGTTTGGTTGTTGTGTCACTGTGGTAGACCAGATTGCAACTGAGCTGTCTTTGTCTCATTTTAAAGTGTTGATATAATTATTGATACACTCCCAGAAATATTTAGGCCCAATTATATACAATTTCCATCACAAAGATTTATCATTAACAGGCTAATAAACTTAATGTGGTGCATACTTGTCAGTAAAGTTTAAATTAAACAATTAAGACATTTATGTAATAATACTGCTGAACCCAATGCCTTTTAAATACACAGTGACACGTTTATGTTTTTATCATTAATAAATCTGATGCGATTCAATTGCTTTAGAACCAGTGCATGCATTTTTCAATATATTGAATTCAATAATAACGATTGATGAAAAATAATCAAAATAGATGGAAATTTTATCTGCAACTGAAATACATAAATCTTAAATCTTACAATCCTCCACTGTGTGTTCAAATATAACATTAGGTGGTAGAGTGTCTTCAAACAAAATATGCACTTATTGGCATAAATCTGTGGATAAAGCTAAAATCAGAGTTCTTGCTATGTTCTGTATTGGTATTTGGTAGTTAACATTTTTTACAGACGGATTCTTGTGTTACGACTACATGAAAGAAAAGTCAAATACAATTTTGTCATCTTTCCAGGTGTTTTGTGGATGACGAGGCTATAAATGAGTTAAAAATCTTGCAGTGGACTCTTAATGATTCTGCTTATATAATTCAGCCTGTTGGATATTTAATACAATGTGTTTTTGTTCGTTATATGTTAGAGTGAGATGAGAGTTACTATGTTGCACATGGTATCCAAATAGTTTTAAAAGTTTTAAAGTTGACATTTTAGGTTATGCACATTATAAATCATCTAATTACAATGACTCTTATATGTAATACTGTCCAAAACTGCCATGCAATAAACTGAATTCATAGTCTATCTGACGCTGTGAGACATTACAGCACCAGCAAAGAGGGATGTTGCCAGAGAGGAAGCCAACATCTGCTGCAGTGTCCTTGACCTGGCCGTGTAAAATTATCATCTTATTGTCCTCAAACACAAATGCAGCAGATGACTTTTGTACTAACAAAACGCCTGATTTGTTCCAACTGTCACAGTATCATTAGACAGAGGCTGATAAGTTAAAGCCTGGACTGAGCACATGAAAAACTGCATGTGACGCACTGTGAGACAATAAAATCCTTGGTTTTACAAAAGCTTTGCACAAACACTGGATTTCCTCTGTGCTGGTGTTGATAATGAGGATATCCTGTTGATATAGTTACCATAAGCATCTTTCACTTGAGGACGTTTCAACTTCTATTTCAGTCCATCCAGAGGCAGGCATCAGCTGGAAACTGTATACGTTCTCATGAATTTAAATATGCACTCACCATCCACTTTATTAGGTTCACCTGTTCAGCCGCTCACTGATGTAAATATCTAATCAGCCGGTCACATGGCAGCGGCTCAAATATACTTGGATCAAAATGACCTGTCCTCTTGAAGGTTTACAGAGAATGGTCCATTAAGGAGAAGATACCAACTGAGCCACAGTTTTCTGGGGGAAAATGCCTTGTTGATGCCTGAGACTAGAGAGGAATGATCGGATTGGTTTACGATGATGGAAATGCAACTGTTGATAAAATAACTTCTTGTAAAAACCAAACTAGGCAGCAGCAGAAGACCACACTGGGTTCCTCTCCTGTCATCTAACAACAGGAAATCACCACAAAAAGTGTCCTCAGCAAAACTGGACAATAGAAGAATGGATAAACGCTACCTGATGTGATGAGTCAGTTAAATCCGTCCCGACTGATATCGACACTTCAGGCTGAGAGTGGTGTGATGGTGCGAGGCTTATATTCTTGACTTACTTCAGGCCCCTGAGTACAAAATGAACTTCCTTTTAAACAACACAACCGACCTGAGTGTTGTTGCTAACCAAATCTATCCCTTTAGGACCACAGGTCACCATCTTCTGATGGATACGTCAAGATAACAGGATAACACCATGACAAAACTCATTCTGGCACATATACTGAAGGTCAATCAATAATCAAACCCAAAACAATTACATTTGAAAGAAAATATTATTAGTGACATATTCTCAGGGCATAAAATCGCGACCAACTGGTCGCCATATGCGACCCATATTTAACGATTTCGACCGTTTTTTCCTGCCATGTCGCCAGTGGCGAGGGACACAAAATCCACCATCAATTTAGGAATTTTTTTTTTTTTTTTTTTTTTTTTTTTAATGATTTCTGCACATTTGTCATGTGTCACCAAGGTAAACATATCTAAATAACTTAGAAACAAAGTTTATAATTAGATATATATTATATATCGGAAAGTGGCCCTGTTTTGGGTGCACGTCGTTTGCCGGAAGTCATAACTACACATGCGCCTAACCCAGCATGGACAGGTGGACTTTTGCATTCGTCGGTCTTCAGTTTTGTCCATCACTGAATCTACTCCACAGCAAAATGGATCCTTTTGGTAAATAACCTCATAAAAATACACAACAGAATAGTTAACACTAGAACCGCCAAGATTCCAAACTTCTAGAACCACAGAGGGCGGTCATTTTCACCTGATCGCTGCGACAGCGTCAGTGATGCTAACATGTCATTTATAATCGTTGTAACGTGGCTCATTCCTGACTATTTCTGAAATAATAATGGACACTTGTCAAAATAAGTGTTTAAAATGTATATTTTTGCGAGCTTTTTTCTACGTGGTAGAACGCTGCGCCCGCTCTCTCTCTCAGCCACAAATAAATACATCGGTACGTTCATCAACAAACTGTAGGAGCTGAATGCTAACACAAACATGAAAACAACAGCAATCTAATGACAGACTATTTACAATATAAAACAACAGATTTCAGATGTCAATCACAGATATTTTAATAATTGTGGAAAAACGGATTAACGCTGCGTGCTCCCCCTCACGCACATGACTCCATTCCCAGCCCTCCTCTCCACCGGCGCGGCTCCGCCACCGTTCAGTCACAGGTGTGTTGTATCACCTGGTCCATCAAGTACATGAACGCATTCACATGGTCGTCAATGTTGCGGCGCGCGTATGCAGTTGGACCACCTCTCTCCACCGGGACATTTGTGGACTGGGCTCTCCCGGTCCGCAGTCCCAGCTTTATGGGTCTCCAAACGGTTCCGTCCTTGGCCGCCTCATGTAGCTGACATACAGGTTGAGCTCTGAACAATGTAAATATTTATGTTTAGATCAGTCAGAGTCGTAGCCTCGCTAAAATACCAAATGATTAGAACCAGAGTCCGCGAGCCCCCACTGTGTCTGAGGACTGAATGTATGTGGCGGTGACACCTCACTTATAGAAGCCGGACCTTTTTCATAAATTCCCTCCTCATCCTCACTTGATGTCGTATCACCTGGTAAAAATTATGGGTCATCGGTCCCCCCCCCCCCCCCCCCCCCCCCCCCCATTCCTCCTCACCCACATCTACCGTTATTATTATCTTTCTGATTCTCCCTCACTCAAATCCTGGTACAACAGCCAGACTGTTGTTTTTGTTGGATTCATGTCTTAAATTTTGCTGTTTGCTTGAAAGATTTAGTGATGACAATAACTGTCAAAGTCTGATAACGCCACAAAGTTTGAGCGTTGCCAAGCAACGGGCAGTGAGGCACGGAGGGGCGTGGCGCAAAAAAATGACAGCTGTATACAGCGTTTATATGAGGGGGTGAAAATGACCCCCCTCTGTGGTTCCAGGTATAAATGGTCATATTCTTTTTTCTTTTCATCACATACTCACCAGAATTCACTGAATGATTAATAAATCAATTTTAGAAAAAGTCATGAACTTACAGATGTAGGGGTTTTATTTTAACAGAAATACAAACATGTGAAAATGCTAGGAGGTAAAAATGACCTACTTGGCGGTTCTGGTGTTAACAAAAAAGAAATAATATTAGTTTTCATAGTAAGCATCATGGAAACAGAATAAAATGCGCTTTCATGCTTGTAAATGCTTCTGAAATGTAGTGATAAGTAGATAATAGGAGTTTTTCATAAATGACAATGCTGCTGGTGCCATATTAACCCCTGACGTATGGGGCGACGAAAAACACTGGCGACCAAAATTGCTAGCTGGCTACCAACTTCAAAAACCTGGTAGCCAGGGGCGACTTGGTAAAAATTCTAATTTTATGCCCTGATTCTTTTGCTTTCGGCTGTTCCGTTCAGGGGTTGCCATGGTGAATCATCCTCCTCCATCTGACTCTATCCTCAGCAATCCTTTTATGTCCTCTTTCTCTACATCCATAAATCTCTTTAGGTCTTCCTCCAGACCTCCTGCCTGGATGTTCCAACCTTCATCATCATTCTTCTGATATATTTACTCCTCTGAATGTGTCCAAACCATCTCAGTCTGGTCTCTTTGACTTTCTCTCCAGAACATTTAACGTCCTCTGTCTCTCTGGTGTTCCCATTCCAGATCCTATCCATCCTCCCAAAGGGAACCTCAACATTTTAACCTCTCCTACCTCCAACTCTGCATCCTGTCTTTCCCTCAGTACCACAGCCTCTAAACCATACAACATTACTGCTAATTCCAACCTGCTAGCACATACTTCTTCGTCTCTTTTCCTAACTCTTTGTAGCTCTGGACTGTTGGCCCTAAGTACCTAAAAATCCTCTTTGTACTTCATCTCTGAAGTCTCACCGTTCCACTTGCTGTAATCTAACCTTCATTTCTCTCCTTTCCAGGTCATACCTCCACCTTTCTAAATTTTCCTCCACCTTCTCTCACGACAGATTACAATGTCATCTGCAAACATCATAGTCCATGGAGATCCCTGTCTAACCTCATATGTCAATCTGTCCATCACCATAGCAACCAAGAAGGGGCTCAGAGCTGATCCTTGATGCATCCCCACCTCCACCGTGAACTCTTCTGTTACACCTACAGGACACCTGTAGCTCTCATCCATGTCCTGCACCACTCTAAAATACTTCTGTTACTCCAGACTTCCTCATCAGTACCATAACTCCTCTCAGCAACCTGTTATCTGCTTTCTGAAGGTCTACAAAGACACAATGCAGCTCCCTCTGATGTTCTCTGTTCTTCTCCATCAGCATCCTCAAAGCAAATATTGCATCTGTAGTTCTCTTCTTTGGCATGAAACCATACTGCTGTTCACAGATGCTCACTTCTGTCCTCAGTCTAGCTTCTACTACTCTTTCCCATAACTTCACTGTGTGGCTCATCAACTTTATTCCTCTGTCGTTGCCACAACTCTGCATGTTTCCTCATTCATCAACTCTTCAAAGTTCTCTTTCCATCTTCCTGTCAAACTCCTACTCAATCTGGTCTGCCAACACATTCCCATCTCTATCCTGAATCACCCGAGATTGTTGCACATCCTTCCATCTCTGTCTCTCTGCCTTGCCAACCTGGATATATATCAGTCTCTCCCTCCTTACTGTCCAACCAAACATACAAATCATCATGTGCCCTTTGTTCTTCCTTTTCCACCTGTACCTTCATCTTACTCTGCATCTCCGTGTCCTCCTGTCTACTTTCAGTCTCTAGCTTCAGACTCATCACGCTATCTGACACTCTTTTCACCTCCAGAACATTCCTAACAAACTCTTCCTTCAACATTACACATTTAGTGACTTATCAAATAAAACAAGTTTTATAGTTTGGTACCTGAGAAACGTCAATGACACAAGTATGACGAAATGTCCCAAAATGGCCAGTTTGGAAAGTCCATCTAAGCATTACTTTTTAAAAACCGCCAAAAAACAAAGCAGAAAATCAGTCTTCGTACAATAAACAGTGAGATGTTACAGAATGGATTTCTACATTTTTAAGGTTTTCAGAATATTAATCTAAAGAAATGTGAACTCTAAAAGTATAATATTTTGTCAGACTGCGATATTCTTTCTGTTTATGCTGCATTTTATCTTCATTTACTCTGGACCGGTCTCACAGAAGCAGAAAGAGTTCTTCAAAATGTTCAGCAATCTTATTTCCCTGAATGCAACAAATAGAGGCTGGATGTTTAAATACACCCACAATGGACATAAACTCCATGCTAATTTGGGATTTCATTTTGTCCTTTGCCTGAGGCAGAATGGTCATTTGAATTATTTGCATCATTAGTTACAAAAAGCAATATTCCAAGAGTAAATCCAGAGTATCCGATATCCAACCACTACGCAACCAAATCCCGTGATATTTTTGCCTGCCCCATCATGAGAAACAAAAGTTATGGTCCAGTGTGTCACTTAACAATGTGAAAGCTCATTTATGTTGCATTTACAAGTAGAAAAAATCAAACTGTCCTGTGATGACAGCCTGCCGCTTTATTTTAAAAGTAAACTTCCAAATAGTTATCTGTGCATCTTGCAGTTTTAGGTACATGGGGAAATCATTACCACTCAATGCACTCGCTAATGACTGACTGTCTGTGTTCCTACTTCAGTAATTCTTGTGTTAGTTCAAGTCTCTGCTTCCTGAGTAATCATCAGTAGCTTTGCTTTTTAGAAATTCAACATCAAAGTTGGTATGCCTTTGTCTCACAAAAGGCCTTTACAAACTGGAGCACAATGATGCTTTGACCTGAGCACCGTTTGGCTCAAAGACAACAGGCTGCAGAGTTGGACGTCTTTCACATACAGCAACAGCAAAAACACTAAATACAGCAGAACTCCACCAGACATTAACTGTTACGCTGTGACACATTATCCCCATACACAAATCTGATATATGGCCATATATTTAAATAACATATATAATATCGGTGTCCATATATGTCTTTCACATGTGAACATATATTGGTACATATTTGGAACATATATTTTAAAATATTACAAAAATTGCCCCTTTTATATATGGAAAATATATGTGGCACATATATGTATGGCATATTCAGCACATATATTTTTCAAACATATATGTCACATATATTAGTATAGCATCAATGTTGGTATATGAAATAGCAATATATTGCTCATTATATGTATTTGACTTGTATATAAAAAATAAGCCATCAAAAATATCTAGTCAACAAATTTTAACAATTATTTTGGAATATATGTCATAAACAAATATCTAGACTGAATGTTTGAGCATTTATTCTGAAATATATGTTCTAAACAAATATCTAGACTACATATTTGCACATTTATTCTGACATATATGTAAAGAACAAATATCTAAACTACATATTCCAACAATTATTTTGGAATATATGTCAAATACAAATATCTAGACCACTTACTTTACCATATATTTTAAAAATATATTTCAAAAGCAAATACCTGTTCTACATGTTTACACATGTATTTTAGAATATAAGTTTAAATCAAATATTGCAATTACATATATGTACATATATCATAAAATATTTTGGCAAATATGTCACCTATATGTACATATATGGCCATATATCAGATTTGTGTATGGGTCATGCATTGTGGCACTGTGTTTTTCTGGGTGAAATATTTTAGCCTTGATGACTGGAAGCGGTAAGAACAAGTCAAATATAAAATGCTGAATTTGAGGCATCGGTGGTTGAATTTAAGGAATATTCACTAATCTCTTACAATGCCAAGTTACAGAACAGTTGGGATTCTGTGTAAAATTCACATTAAAAACAAAATGCAATGATTTACAAATCTTATATATCCATGTTTTATTAACAGCAGAACTTCAAACCTCAGCAGGTCTTTCTGTGTGGAGTTTTCATGTTCTCCGTGCTCGCGTGGGTTTCCTCTGGGTACTCCGGCTTCCTCCAACAGTCCAAAGACATGCATGTCCGGTTAATTGATGGTTCTAAATTGTCCGTAGGAGTGAGTGAGTGTGAGTGGTTGTTTGTCTGCATGTGGCCCTGCGATGGACTGGCGTCCTGTCCAGGTGGACCCCTGCCTTTTGCCCGTAGACGGCTGGGATAGACTCCAGCAGATCCCCGGACCCTCCGGAGGATGAAACAGGTATAGATAATGGATGGATGGATGGATTAACAGCAGAACATATAAAATATCAGCTGTTGAAAGTGAGAGATGAAAGACATTTCCATGATATTCATTTTGAATTTGAAATCTGAAAAGGTTGGAATATGGGGGGGCAAAAAGGCTGGAAAAGTAAGTGAGGAACATCTACGTATAGTTTGGTTAGAGAATTAAAGATGGGGTCAACAACATATGAAAAACTGCTTTTAAAACTGTCAAACAGTTTCAGAAAAATGTTCTTCAAATAAAATTCCAACGACATGGAATATCATGAAGCTAATATTAAAAGGTAGCAGCATCAATGTTCCAGGATGCTAACAGCATTTCTGCTGCTATCTTGGCTGTTTTCATTTGTGGCTCTTTGACACTCCCATATGAGTCATCGCATAAAGCCCGCCCCCAGACCGTTGTGATTGGGTTGGTGTGGAAATGATGTGAAAGGGGGGGGGCACCAGACCAGAGAGTTTTCATGGTGGGTGGGTATGTCGGCTATGTCGAGTTACTAACATGTGATGGAAATTCTCGCCTCAGAAGAAAATGTCAAACATCTAAACCTGCTGAACAGTCCGATATGAACCAAAGAGCAGCTTCGGTTCAACCGCAGACTGCAGGCGTTCTTTTACTATTATAGCCATTAAGGCAAAATAGGATGTTTTTATAATTTGTCCAGATCTACCACCAACTCTTTTCTAAACTGCTGAAATTCAATAAATAAATAATACAACTGATTACTTATATGTTCTGTAAGTATATTCCCTTTGTTGTTGTTTATTTAAAGTTGCATTTGCCTAATAGTGACTATGATCAAATGATTTTTGGACATGTTTTAACACACAAAACAATGTAGGATTAACTGAAGGGGTTCTAGCTGTACGGTAGATGTGCAGGTCCAATGGAACAAACTCCTGCATGCGGCCTCATAAGAAAACACACCAACACTTAAAATAATACGTCCCTCACCCATAAAAGAACGGTCACGACAGACAGTTTTACTTGATGTAAACTGTCAAACGCTGTTTACTTTCAGTGAAGACTGTTTGTGTTTTACTTTATTAGGGCAAATGAAATAGGAGGAGTATGTTCCAATTATCTAAAACATTAAACTTTAAATAGTCTTCCATGGAGCTTGTTCGACAGTAAATAAAAAATCCTTAAATATAATGGCACTTTTCCAGGGTAAAAATAAAATGGCTCTTCTCGTTGAATATCAGGGGGGTTGTTAAACAGCTGCCGGACCACAAAATCCTAAAAGTAAGCAATGTGGAACTGACTCTTCAAATATTATTTCACATCTTCTGCTCTGCAGCTCCATTGTAATCGCCGTTAGATTTACTGCGATCCCTCTGCAAGGTGTCGTAAAACTTGTTTACTGAAGCATTTAATGGAGCTCAGCTCTACCCGAAGACTCCGCTGAGTTAAGAGAGCATGTGATGATATCAGGGAAGCTTTAGTTTCCAAAAGATTGTGTCTTACACCAACACTGTCCTTGTGCAACAATGCTTCTTATGCCCCTGGTTTAAGGTAACCAACTCCGCAGGCCAGTCCACTTGGCATATTCTGTATTCACAACAACAAGTACGCTGATGCCGTTTTGCAGCAGCTATCGTTTTAGCTTCGGTGTACAGAACGTTGGTGGTGGTGAGGCAGTCCTTTACGCCTCAGTACTTGTAGCTTATTCATTTTGCAACGTGACTGAGGTCACACACACTCATTACCATCTGACACCAACAGCAGATCTATTACCAGACGGAGTGTAAACTTTCATTAGGGAGCAAAACTACATGAATCAATGCAGTTTTGCATTAGAATTGAATATGCATTTACAGCAGACCTTCTCAAATAGCGGGGCGCTACCCCTTGGGAGGGTGTGGTGCGATGCCAGGGGGTGGGGGGGGTGCGTGTGACCCCATATTGGAATAAAGTGTAATTGCACGTATACTCCAGCAGGGGGCAGTGGTGCTCTCATTGTCACAGTGTTTGCAGGGAGTATTAGCTATTAGCTATAGTGTTGTTTTTTTCATGCAGAGCAGCAGATATGAAGTGAACAAACCCTCAAGAGACACCACGGAAAAATATCTAACAGGGATGAAAAGAAAGGCGGAGAGAGGAGCAGCAAAAAATAATTGAGAAGCACTTATTTACAGTATAAGAGATGCCACTGTGAACCCAGAAGGAAAGTAGCGACACCAGAATAAATTGCTATTTTAAGCCTCTGACGAGACAAATTAGGTAAGTGTTTGAAGAAGAGGACGTGAACTCTCCTCCTTTTGGATCTGTTGACAGTTCTTTGCAGGTTGTTGGTAATGGACTTGTAAAGACTTGTGACAACCTGTCCGTGAACGGGATGGACATTCCAGGAAAAAAAAGTCCTTTATATACAGTTTTTGTATACATTGCAGGTTAAATTTACCTTTGGTTCATCTGTAGGGGCCCTCTCAACAACATTACTGCAGCGAAATGACATGTCTTACCCGAGGCTTAAAATAGTGATTTATTGTGATGATGTTAGTTATTAGCTTTCATGCTACAAGCACATAATTGGTTCTACCTCAAAACTACTTCAGTTCACATTGTTTTGCTCCATAATACAAATTTACACTCATTGCCATCTAATAACAGACCTAGTTTTGTTTTAACTCCTTTATTGATTGATAACTATTGATAAAGTTATTAAGGGCTGGGTCCAGTGACCCTGAATTGTCCCTTCAGTTCTTCTGGCCTAAACCAGTCATCCCTGCGCTAATCTCTCTCTCTGTCCTGACCTCTGACCCTCGACCTCTATGCAAGTCCCCTGTTTTTTACTTCCACTGTCGTCTTGTGCACATTCAGGTTAAATGTGATCTGTTGGGTTCCTTAGCTCAGCTGTTGTTATGAAGCGGCAGTATTTGAATTTGACATGAATCGTAATTGACCTTTCGGTAAGCACCGCCCCCTTCCTAGTTACTGTTGCTAGGTCGGACATTCTCGCTGCTCCTCCATTAAGGACAATGTTATTTTGCCATTTTTCCGATGCCTATCAACCGTATTTATATTACACTAGAATAACGCCGTGGTGAAATGTTGCTGCTGGGGACCTGCAACAGTGACTCGAGGTGTCCAGAACGTTTGGAGGGACATTTTTATTCCCTTTAACAAACCAAAACAAACGCTGGAGAATGCAGCTGTGGGTTCAGTTGTGTTCGTCCACACAATCAACTGAACGTGGGGAAAGTTACAAAACACACCAACATTTACTCCAAGGTAAGTTTACTTTGTTTATTAGATGATTGATTTAACCACTGTTTACTAAAAGTAATGATATGATTTAGCAGCAGGGAGGGTGATGAGTTCTCTGTTAGCATTAGCATTAGCTCTGGTCCATAGGTCTGTCCCACACCAGAGCTATGTTAACATCAGACAGTCGCAGCATTGTATTAATATAATTAATAAAGTGACGTTTACATCACTAGCCTCACCTTATACCTAACAAAATAAATATCCAGGGCCATATATATTTGTAGACAACGAGGCAGGCTTATAGGTGGCTAGTGAGCTAGCCAGAATGCTAACGGAGAGATGTTTTCACTCATCATCCTCCCTGCTGCTAAATCATATTTTACTAAACGGTGGTTAAATCAGTCATCTAATAAACAAAGTAAACTTACCTTGGAGTAAATGCAGGTGTGTTTTGTAACTTTCCCCACGTTCAGTTGATTGTGTGGACGGACACATAACTGAACCCACAGCTGCATTCTCCAGCATTTGTTTTATCTTGTTAAAGAGAATAAAAATGTCCCTCCAAACGTTCTGGACACCTCGAGTCACTGTTGCAGGTCCCCAGCAGCAATATTTCACCACGGAGTTATTTTAGTATAATATTAACACTGATAATACACATCGGAAAAATGGCAAAATAACATTGTCCTTAATGGAGGAGCAGCGAGAATGTCCGACCTAGCAACAGTAACTAGGAAGGGGGCGGCGCTTAAAGGTCAATTGGACTGAATTGAGCTGTATTTAATTAGTATGGACTGAACTTCAGACGTCTTTTGTTAATTGGCTTTATATAAATGTTCTGAGGTGAAGAGAAAAAAACAGCTGTGTTTATCTTTTTCCCCTCGTGCGCTGCACGCAATAATGCAGAGGTCATCGTGAGAACCAAAGATCCCACCATCCTGAACGCATCAGTGATGTGTTTTATTGAGGGTAACACAGGGCCATTTAACTTCGTCTTCACATGGTTCTGAGGCTCGTAACCTCACTCGCATGTTCATAAAGAGTGTTTAATTCACTGATGTTGTTAAATAAAAGGACCCATTCTGTCTCACTGAAGCAAACGTAGGACAAATGAGGACTTCCTCACATAAAAACAGCCACAAGTCCTCACCTCTCTGACAGACCTGAAGGGAAATATATGTGTGCTGTTGACCTGGGGGCCTCCCACCTTCTTCAGGGCTTCTTAACCCTAACAAATTGCTTCCTGGTCACGGTCATGGTTCACATGAACATCACTGACACAGGGCTGCACCTCGGCCATAAGTAATGGTGAAAATCAGATCTGTGCTGTTACACGCCTGTTAGGTGTGACTCCAGGACAGACGGGAGACAGCATGTGCAGGATACAGTAGAGCGCAGGTACGCACCGAAGTGACAACATGGACAGTATGGACTCTGCTACAGTTTCAGCTCATAACACAAGTTACAGCGTCGTGTTAATTTTACTGCAGTGTTCTTGGAGCGGCTGCTTCACCATGACATGACTTCACGGCCCGCGTTGAAACTGATCCGTAGTCGTGTGCAGACGTTACCCCTATATAATATATATATAATATTTCATCTGACCTCGGCATTAGACAAATACAATCTCAGACGACAAGATATACCTTCTTTTTTTTCACAGTGACATCATTTATTTCTTTGAGATTAAGCGAGAAAGGAAAAAAGATTAAATAAAAGCAACAACTGCTTCTATAAAGGCTGATATTTTGTCAGTTTGCTTATCTGGTATGGAGCCCCGTTTGGGTCATAATTCACTGAATAAATGAGTCTATTATTATGAAATATAGGCATTTATTATTATGAAATATGTATCCATTATTATGAAATGTTTTCCATTATTATGAAATATATGTGTATTATTATTATGAAATATTCCCATTATTATGAAAAAAATGTAATTATTATGACATATATTTTTATTATTATTTCATCTTAGTTTAATGCATAATAGTTTATTTCAGAATGGCTTTTTTTTTAAATCTAAGAATGAGTTTTTACATAATTGCTTCCTTTTTCATAAGAATGAGCTTTTACATAATAATGACATTTTGCCAGTGGGCGGGGCCAGTGGTTGACCTGCACGCTCATTGGCTGATCCTTCTCCATTCTACGCTCTGACATCGACTAGTTTTGGCCGTGAGGTCCCGTTAGCAGCGGGCCGTGGCGTCATCAAGGTGCGCTCCTAGTCCGATTGTAGCTATGCTAGCTTGGACTGAGCTACGGGAAACCTTGACCATATTCACTGTTCTGTTGCTTATGCCTGAATGAAAGAGCAGCCAATCACATAAATGGCTCCGCCCTCTCTGCTGTGATTGACACACAAACCATTCTTATGAAAAACAAAGCCATTATCATAATAATGGGAAATATTTCATAATAATAAACATGCATTTCATAATAAAAAATGACTGTATTTCATAATAATTTCATAATAATATCATTTAATTATGACTCAGACGGGGCTCTATAATCTGGAGCCTTCAGGTGCGAAGAGATAAATACCCAAGCAAATATCACCTGGTATAACCGAAGCAACATTTTTACAGGTGTCTTAGCTTTTTTTGAACTTGTTTAAAAGATCATAAAGGATCTTCAGTCATGTGGAAGATTTTTCAGTGGATGGATGGTTTAAAAAAAAAGATTAAAGAAATTCTCTCTCTTATTATTCAGACACTTTACTAATATAAAAAAATGTTTGGAATCCTAACTTACCAACAGGAACAGACGCTAAGGGGTAGCTGCACAATAGCTATTGTTATATTGCTAAAGACAGAAGCCGCAACGTAAATAGAGCTGAAAACTGCAATTGATCAAAACTCTAAAGTCCCTCTGAGCTCCTGCCTTTCCTGAACAGCTTCTGAGTTTGGTTACCTCTAGGACTCCTGCAGCTCCAAGGAAACAGATTTTACTTGTCAGGAAGTCAGAAAATGATCCTTTGGAGAACCATCATCTCTCCCCCCCCCCCCCCCCCCCCCCCCCTTTACAGTAACGTGGCTTCGTGAGCAGGTCTTTGGTTTCATCATCTATCATTTATCAGGGAAAAAGGGGAGAAAAAAAAAACAGAACAACAAATGTTTCAAGTGCTTTGGTGCTGCAATAAGTGTGTGTGTGTGTGTGTGTGTGTGTCTGTGTGTATTTGTGTCTCCCATACAACTCCAGAACAAAATCTTAAGAGCAGGAACAGGAAGCTGGATTTAAAGGGGGTCAAAGAAACTTGTATCCTCAAGGGTTCAAATACAGCTCTGCGGAGGAGGAAGGACTTAAAGGGGGGGGGGGGGGGGGGGGGGGGGGGGGGGGGGGCTCTTTTTCTTCCATCCACCTGATCGTGCTACCTCTGCCTCTCCTGTGTGTAACCTTTGACCTTTCCCAAGAGCAGATAAAGGAAGCAGACTTCCGTCCGTGGCCGGCTGTGTAGATGGATAATAGGTGCAATATGAAATAAGACACAACAAAGAGCGTTTTGAAGCATTTGGCCGTCTGAGAGCATGTGGTTGCAATGAGCCCTGAGCCATTAAAGATAGAAAAAGAGGGCTGAAAGCGAAGTAAACAAGCCGCGAGTACCTTGATGCCTCCCAGAAGTGGCAGATAAACATTATTGTTGCAGTGATGTCAGATGCAGGGAGATAGTGACGGTCGTGACCTTTTCAGTCTGGGGTTCAGAGGCTTTTATCTCATCAAGCTGATTTATCTATTTAGTGCACAATCACATTCGGCCTTTTATCTTTCAGGTGATTTCCTCATTTTAAACCAACATTATTTGCATTCCATTAGTCAATTAAGGTTTTCTTATGAAGCCTAAAACATCTCCAGATTTTTTTTCCCCCCTTTCATCATTGAAACTTTCAGAGATGCCCCCCCCCCCCCCCCCCCCCCCCCCCCCCCCCCCTCAGGGAGGGGGGGCTGTCCGGCCTCAGAAATGTGATGATTTTCATAAGAGCTTTACCCACCATTCACCACTTCTGGGGTTCTTCTGTTCAGATATATTATAGGGTAGTGCTGGGTGATATGGAAAAAAATCATATATCACGATATGGACTATTTTATATCACGATAACGATATATATATCACGATATACCATAATAAGGTATGTTTTCAGTTATTCTCTGAAAAGTTTGACAAAAATTGAATTGCTTACTTTTCAACTTTATTTTGAAAGGACATTTAGCTGAACTGTCACAAACATACATTTTAGTGCAGCAAAAACAGGTAGGTACAGAGGTACAGTAGCTTTCACATTTTTTTTTAAAGTGCACAACAGTTTCTGAGAGGAAAAACACATTTTTGCACTGAGTTCAGCTATAAAAAATAAACACAAATTATTTTTCAACTTTCTGAAATCTGTAACCTTGTAGTGCAAAGTTTGCAAACCAATATAAAGTGTCTAAAGTAAACATCAGGGTTGAAGAGAACTCTGTTTAAGGCATTAACCATGAATAAAAGTGCAAACATAAAAGGCTACTTTGTAGAAGAAGATATGATTCTATCAAATTTATCGTTGCAGGTTATTTAATTACATATTTGCTGTAATAATTGATAAAATTAGGTTAGAAACGATAGAAGAGAAATGGCACGATACACACTTTTCTATCGTCCCCACGATATGTATCGTCATATCGCCCAGCACTATTATAGGGTTTAGAGATCAATGAGCTTCAGATATTTATGTTTTATCTCTTTCTCCCTCTGTTCTTCATCTCCCTCCTGGTCACTTCATTCATTTATTACATAACAAACAGTTATAAAGGCTGCTGTGTAGGTTTATGATATGAACGACATGAAGACAATCACTTCTAAAGCCAAAGAATTATAGAAATCAGTTCTGAAAAGTCTTTGAATTGATCTTCAGAGAACCAGTTCTGATCCAGCTCCGTCTTTTTGATGCCGACCAGTGTTAAAGGCTTCGTCTCAACCTACGTACTACTGACTGTAGATAAGTGAACTGTAACTAGTGTGAAGATGAAGGTTAAATGGTACAGATGTGGGCCGGCTGTGGGCCGGTCCAGGGGCAGAACCAGAAGGGGATTGGACCCAGCTGAGATCTGATATGCACCTGAACTGTCTGAGATCAGTGAGCAGCTTTTAAAAGAAGAACGGCGACAACTGGATGATGATGCTGTGAAAAGAGTTTCGGCAGCATTTATTTCAGATGTTTTGGTAGCGACTTGAAGTGACGGTGTTTGGACAGATCTGATAAGAATGAGTGTGATTAGCATAGCATTAGCCAGCTAAGTCAGAGTAGCTAACTTCAGAGTCAGAGTGGCTAAAATAAGGTGGGCTTGTTCTGGCTATTTTCCAGATCATAAAGAAGATGTTTAAAACATTTATGGGGGTTTGTCCAGTTATTATTATATAATTTCTTTGATCTTAACCAATTGATTCATTGATTTGTGTCAAAGTTTACCATGTTGTTAGAGAAAACAGTTACAGGTCCAGATCTGGGTGACGTCATAACTTGTTACAGCCACAATAGCGCCTAAATTTCCCCTCAGAGGTCAATAAAATGTTGTCTTGTCTTATCCTGTAGCACACAGAGAGAGAGATTTTATCAAGAAAAAGCTTTTTATGCAGAAACAGAGACCTGAGGTCATGATCATACAATAATAATACAACGTTTATGGTCACGACCATTTTTAGTTGATCAGCTCGAACACACAAACGGAGCTGTGCTGTATTTTTGCTCTGCGAAGTTAGTCAGTGGAAAAGTCCGCCCCAACTTTAATATCTCCGTTTGAGGTTAAAGAAAAAAAACATGGAAGGTTTCAAACAGAACGGTGATGCATCCGCCTCCGTCACAACCTCGGTCTGCTCTTCACTGTTAGTTGGATTTTGAGAACTTTAAGCGGCCAGGAATCCCACACAGATCAACTTTGTCCTTATAAATTCAGACCACACACACACACACACACACCTACACACACACACACCTACACACACACACACACTTAAAACACTAAGTGTGTTTCATGGAGTAGAATAAAAAAGACAAACTGTTGCTCTGTATCGTGGTTCTAAACCTTTTTTGAACAAACGCCCCCCCCCCGGCCCACCATTGATACTCTTAACGCCCCCCCCCCCCCCCCCCCCCCCAAAAAAAAAAAAAAAAAAAAAAAGTGTGTATCTGTGTAAGCATGGATTTTAATTTGTGGAAATAGAAATAATGGAAATTACATGTAATAATAATATAATTATAGTATTATAGTATTATTAGTAGTAGTATTATATTGTTTATAAGTATAATACTTAAGTGGCCAGTGTAGAGCATCAGCTCATCCAACACCTGAACAACAATGGACATTTTTTTCCCACCCTTGGAGTATGACGTAATGCGTTCTAGAGATTTCCCCTCTAGGATTCGACTATTAGCGGAAAAAATTTGCGGAGAAAATTTTTTGCGCTGATTTAGGAGAAGGACAGAAGCCGCGGAGGACGAGGATTTACTGAAAGCGCCACTACGAAGAAGAGACAGGTGAAATATCTGACCTCTAGGCTACTATAAAAATGTAATAATTAGCTACACATTTATTTGTGTGTGAATAATTATATAATTAAAGCCCACCTTTGCCGACTGCAGAAAATGTTTAATTGTCGACAGTGACTGATGTCATCATTTTCCCACCACAGCTGTCTGCAGAGCCAATCATTGAGCGCATGGGACTTTATTTTGTTAATGGCCTTAACTGCCACATTCAGGGACTCATTGAGTGATGGGGACATTTTTTTTAGCCACTAAGTTGTTCCGGTGAAAAATGCAGCGTACAGTCAGAGTCTGGGGAACGCGTCGCTTTAATACGGTGGTGAATCCTCGATATCTGCCGACCAGATATGATCAGATACTGAATGGAGCCACTGGGTGCGTTTACATGGGAAGTTTAATTCCTCTTTAATTCAGAATTAAAGTTAAAGCCGAATAAAAGTTACCATGTAAACACTTAATTCCATATGAAAATGTCAATTCCGAATTAAACTTAATTCCGAAGTAAGTGGCTGGTTTATTCCCATTTAAATTCCGCATTAATTCCCGCGGTCATGTACACATTCCTCTTTAAATTAATTCCCGTCTTTCTGCGCATGCTAGTTCTCTTGCCCGTCTGTCGCGATGACGCTAATATTCCGCGCTGGGCTTGTTTTCAAAACGGCAGCACGCAGTAAACGGTGTTCAAGAGCAGAGACGATTATTTAATAAATAGCTTGGAGGAACTGGAAATAATTAAAAGAACAGATGGCAGGAAACATAAAATTGTGTGAGCTTTTCAAAGCGGCCAGGTTAAATGAAGGAGGTTTCACAGATAGAGACGCCACCCAGGTCAAAAATAAAATAAAATAAAAAGAAGTTTGTTTTCTTCTGGTAGATGTAAAGACGTCCGCCCCCCCTTATCCAATCAGAACCCTTCCCAACCCCCAGACCTAAAGCAGAGTTGGATAAAGTCGAACAAACGTGTTTTCCATGTAAACCTCAATTCGGAATTACTATTTCCATGTAAACTCGAAGGAAAATAGTTTAATTCGGAATTATTTAATTCCTAATTATTAATTCCGAATTAAAAAACATCATGTAACTGCAGCCACTGATGGAGCACCAGCTACAGGCCATTTTTGATTGTACTGTAAATATTTCTGATTAAACGTGATTACGTAGTCTTGTTTGTGTATGTTTTTATTGGTTGTTGAATGAATGTAGAGAGAAAAAGAGATTTTACGGGTCATGGAAGCAGCAGAATTGGGGTTTTGGTCTCAGACAGCAGCTTTATTTTGGAAAGGAAATCTGAGCACAACATTTTATTGAAACTTAAGTAGATTTGCACTATAAAAAAAAACCTTGAGAAACCCTGGATGTTTAAAAAAGAGTTCTCAAGGCGTGGCGCCCCTCATTTGTCTCTGAGCGCCCCCCTCTCAGCCCTGACGTTTCCAGCGCCCCCTAAAGGTTCAGAACGCCCCCCGGGGGGGGCGGTACCGCCCCCGTTGAGAAACCCTGCTCTATATAAACAAAGCCTAAATTAAGACTGGAGTCAAGAGGGCCCCCGCAGTTTCAGACAAGCAAAAGAGTTTCAGAATCCTGTCATGCATATATTCTTAAACATTATCTCTATCCTGACCCGCCACTATACAACTCTGTGTTCCAGCATATACAGTTTACTTAGGCAGGAATGAATAAGTATATTAATTAGGGCTGGGCAAGTTAACGCGTTATTATCGCGTTAACACATTCATTTATTAACGCCGACAATTATTTTAACGCGCGTTAACGCACGTTGATCACATGCTTTTGTTTTGAAAAGTCTGTTACTGGCTGCTACGGAACCGGAAGATAATTGGCAGGTAAACATGCGAAAAAACCTAGAACAGACATGAAGAACGATAAAAATCTGTATACTTAACAGTTCAGGTAGCAACTCAGGTAGCAATATTAACAATTCTGTCTGAAAAAGAAAATTCTGGACTGCAACAAAACTTTCCTGTCATTCCTCCATGTTACATCAGATCTGTTCACTTACTGGTTACTTCAGTGCGGCTCCATCTAGTGGCACAGATGTGTAACGACAACAGAAAGTCCAGTCATTGATTATAAAACAAATTTAGTCCTGTGGACCATTTTTTTCATTTCGTATTTTTGATCCAAGTCTAAAATTGAAATATAAAAAAAAAAAAAAACAGGCATTTTTTCCTTTTTTTTTTTTTTTTTTGTTAGATTAAAAAACGAAAAACATATTAAAATGTCACTTTTTAATTTTTGATTTGATTTAAAAGTTTCTGAGAGAGATGACCTGTTTTAATGTTATGCTGAGCCACAATCTTTTTTTTTGAATTTTGTTTGTAGACTTTTTTTTAAAATTTTTTATAAAAACAGGATGACATTAATGCCCCGGCAGTGGCAATAAGCTTTATTATATTTTACATTTTTTAAGATGAGATTTTCACTGAATATGTGTTACTGACAAGTGCTGATGTTAAAAGTGTTTGAACAACAAATGTTATGGCACTTTAGTTCATATGGCAGCAGAACATTTAAATAAAAGTGGATTTTACACTACTTTTGAATTCATTATTTGATTTTGCGTATACAATTCGATTAATCGCGATTAATCAGGGAAATAATGCGATTAATTGCGATTAAAAATTTTAAAATCGATTTAAAATCGATTAAATTTAAAAAATTTTAATAGTCGTTTAATGCACCCTAGCCTAAAACCCTGAAAATCAGGAAAACACTGTAAAAAAAAACAAAACAAAAAAAAAAAAAAAAGACACACAAAATTCAATGCATAAAAGACAAGGTAGAAATTCTAAGCTGGAGACCTGGGATCTCTGACCTGTCTTTCATTATTAGCTGTTAGACTTTGGATTACTGAGCTAAGCCTTTGTCAATGCTACAGTACAGAGTTACATTCACAACTGAATTCAAAAGTGCAAAAAAGAAGCCTCACGTTATCTTTGGTTAGTGGTGTTGACATCTCTGGGCTCTGAGGCGTCTGGGATGAAACATCACCAGGTGGAAATGTCTACTGTGGTCAGGTGAATCAGAAATACAGAAATACTCTTTCTTCTTCTAAACCAAGAGGAAAAAGAGCATCCAGACTGTTTTCAGCAACAAGCCGAGACTCTGAGATGATCCGGTTCTATCACCGTCCTTGTTGAAGTTCTTTTTTATTCATTTCATTTTTCTTTTTTTCACATTATTTTTTTTTTTTTACACAGGTAGACACAAGTTCCAGACTGGCCAGCCAAATTTTATTTCAGGCAACGTAAAAATCTTCATGGAGTACAAGTGAATATTTTTAAGTGTTAACTGCCATCTTTAATGACATTTCCTCACATAAATCAGATCAGATGGCTTCACGCCTAAAAGATGGTCAGATTATTACCTTCCCTTTCAGTTTTTCCCAGCCTTTCAAAGTCTTTTTTCTCAGAGACCCCCCCCCCCATCATCCCCACTCGTCACCCACGGTTGTTCATCACCATCAATTGGACTTCAGCAGCTTTATGCTTCCTGGGATCCCACTCAGAGATCCACTTCCAACGGCGGCAGCATTAACTCACCGTCCACTTCCTGTGCGCCCCACATCCCCGACGCAGACTCAAAATCAGAGCATCGACCTCACGGAGCAAGATAAACCCCATCCCTGCAGACAAACAGCATTGTTCCACAATAGTAACAGGATACAGTGAGGACTATAGCTCAGCGTAAACAAAGCATAAATTAAGACCGGAGCAAAGAGGGTCACCGGGGGGTCACACGGCTGTAGGAGGCCGTCAGTAGTCTGCTTTCAGAGAAGCGGCGCTAAAACTGAGCCAGCGGAAGCTTATTTTCAATCTAGAAGAGATCTGAAAATGCGGAAAAAGAATGGCGGACTTAAAAAGATTAAACGTAATGTAAACACTATGGAAAACAAAAATCTTTCCAACTTGAAACCAGAAAAAAGGGCCGGCTGTAGTCACATGCAAAATTAACTCATTTATTTTTTTATTGGTGTAAAACCACAACAGAAATCATCTAAAAGGCTGTGGGTCCTAGTACGAAGTAAATGCAACATTGAAAGGACGACAATATGCCACTTTTATCATTATGACATTATTAATTGAAAGAAAATTAGAAGAAAATGAAAAAAAGAAACTAAACCATGTGACCAATACTAAGTATCTGTTTACTTCTTCCATAGATTTTAAAGGGAAAGTTGCTTGATGAATTTATTATTAGCTATAACTATATTATCAGATGTTTCAGACACAATGCCAAGGGAGAAAGACATAAGCAATGGCCTTTGATAATTACTGTATTGGGCCGAATATAGGAAGACTGACTTATAAGATGACCCATATTTTTCAAATATCATTTTGAGAAAATAAAAATATGATGAAGACAATAAATGTTTTTTTTTTATTAAAAACAACTTTTTATTGTTCAATTACTATAGCAAAAATCACAGAGAGATAACATTCTGCTGTATTGTTAGAACATTTTAATGAGTTTTTTAGGAAGTATGGTACCATACTTAAGTTAGGTACATGTCAGGTTTCTATGTTATTTAAGGATCAAGTTATAGTACTATTTAATAAACTGTATTCTCTTAAAATCTGAGACTATGAGTGAATAAGCAACAACCTTGTATTTCAATAACTGCATTGATGATGTTAATAACTGCATAACCATCAAAGTCGAGTTATATACGGTTTCAAGAACAACATTAATAATTCAGTCTGTAAAAAACAAATTCTGGACTGCAACAAATCCCTTTGCTCGAGTCGGTCACTGTGATGCTCCATTCTTACTGGTTACTTCAGTGCGGCTCCATCTAGTGGCACAGATGGGTAATTACAACAGAAAAGTCTTAGACCTCGATTATTAGACGACCTCCATTTTTGAGAATATGATTTCTAGAATATAATATCCTCCTATATTTGGGCCAATACAGGTAATTGTTCTGGCACATAAATCTGAAAAAGGGGTACACAAGCATTTCCAAACAAGTCCAACGTTCTACAGTAAATTTACAAATGATTATTTTACAAGTGATAATTTACAAGTGAGAAACAAGCAGGATAGCTGTCAGTCTTTCCAGGAGTGAACGTCCCAGCTGAATTTAAGTAAGATTTATGTTAGAACACACACACACACCTACACACAGAAAGAGACGCTTCTCAGACACTGAAAATGTGAAATCCATGACAGCACAATTGACCTTTCGGTGAAGCACCGCCCCCTCCCTAGTTACTGTTGCTAGGTTGGACATTCTCGCTGCTCCTCCATTAAGGACAATGTTATTTTGCCAATTTTTCCGATGCCTATCAACCGTATTTACATTACACTAGAATAACGCCGTGGTGAAATATTGCTGCTGGGGACCTGCAACAGTGAGTTCTCGTTAGCATTAGCTCTGGTCCATAGGTCTGTCCCACACCAGAGCTATGTTAGCATCAGACAGTCGCAGCATTGTATTAATATAATTAATAAAGTGACGTTAACATCACTAGCCTCACCTTATACCTAACAAAATAAATATCCAGGGCCATATATATTTGTAGACAACGAGGCAGGCTTATAGGTGGCTAGCGAACTAGCCGGAATGCTAACAGAGAGATGTTTTCACTCATCACCCTCCCTGCCGCTAAATCATATTACTTTTACTAAACGGTGGTTAAATCAATCATCTAATAAACAAAGCTAACTTACCTTGACGTAAATGTTAGCGTGTTTTGTAACTTTCCCCACGTTCAGTTGATTGTGTGGACGGACACATAACTGAACCAAAGCCTCCAGATTTCCACCGTTTGTTTTATCTTGTTAAAGAGAATAAAAATGTCCCTCCAAACGTTCTGGACACCTCGAGTCACTGTTGCAGGTCCCCAGCAGCAATATTTCACCACGGCGTTATTCTAGTGTAATGTAAATACGGTTGATAGGCATCGGAAAAATGGCAAAATAACATTGTCCTTAATGGAGGAGCAGCGAGAATGTCCGACCTAGCAACAGTAACTAGGAAGGGGGCGGTGCTTACCGAAAGGTCAATTAGAAGAAGGCTGAACAAGTACAGTTTGTTTGGAAAGGTTTCCATCATTAGATTAGAATGGTTGTAAAATAAAAGAATCAAGGTTTTGGAGAGACCGAGTCAAAGTCCAGCGGGACCTTTAGAGAGCTGCATTAGCAAATTCCTTAAAAACCTCAATGAGCTGAAGCAGTGTTGTAAAAAAGAAATGGGCCAGAACCATTCGAGGGATTGGTTGTGTTGCTCAATTGATTTTGGCTTTTTCCCTTAATTTTTGTTAAAGACGTGATGAGTAAAGTAAAATGTTTTTATTTCAGGTTCAGGTCATGAGAGGAAGAAAACTACGAAAAGGTTATGGAAGAGAACATGGAGAATGGACAGACATGCAGATTAAAACCTCCATCAAAGAGATTGATAAGATTCCCAGTTGTGGTATCGGTGACTGGTCTCCTCTCATTTCCTTTCCTCTTTCTGTCTCCCACCATTGATCGTCTACCCCACGATTCCCCAACCTGCAAAGTCCATCAGGACCTGAGAGGAGGGAACCGGGTCGCACACAAACCACTGCCCTTGAAAAACAATCCACCTGAACAAAAGGGAGACAGCTGCTAAGGAGGAGGGAATTTAATCTGACCGCTGCAATAAAACTGAGAGCTGGGGGGGGGGGGGGGGGGGTTTCCCGAGGTGGGCGAGCCCCCCCCCCCCCCACCCCCCCTGTAAACCCTGCTGGTAGCATGACGGTGACTGAAACTGTCATCGTCATCCTTAAATTTACCACAAGAGGACACTGTTAAAATGAAAACAAGTGAAAGAGCCCACCTGGATAAATGAAGAAAAATAAAACTACATTAAATGAGCAAAAAAAATCTCTAAAACAGAAATAGAGATAGCATCAGGTCAGAAGGTAAAACTGTGATTGAGATTTTAATTTGCCTCCAGTTAGATGCCACTCAGCAGCCAGGAGGTTTGTTTCTACAATATTCTGTGGGATTAAAGCATTTTCCCTCCTATTTTAATCACCTGTTTTTTTGCTTATTTATTTATTTAGTTGCATGATGCATGAAAACATGATTAAAAATAAAATAAAATATTCTGATGACACTCAAATAAAAGATATGAAAAAAATATGCAACTTTTTCACGGTGCCACTATTTAAGAATCTCTGGATTATTTCACTGTATATATCTGTCCGTTTACACTAGGTTACTTTTCTTTTTCTTTTACTAGACAGGGTATTTTGAAATCCCTAATTTGTAAATTGTAAATTTGTAATTTTTTGTACATTGTGTAGTATTTAAAGTGTTAATTTACTTATTTTATATGTAGAATATTGTTGTTTTTATAGGATGGAGCACTGCAACGAAAGAATTTCCCGCAAGGGATTAATAAAGTATTTTCAATTCAATTCAATTCAATACAATTCAAAATTAAATTAAAAAACAAAAAACATCTCTTTCTGAGATGTGTCACTTGATCTGATGAGGCTAAGATTAAACTGTTTGGTCTTTTTGATTGGAGTTAAAACAGGAAAGCTTTGCAGGCCTCAGATCATTATCCCAACTGTGAAGCACGGCGGTGGCAGTATTATGCTATGAGGCCACTTTGCTGTGGGATGAACCAGTGTTCTTCCCATAACAGATTATTATGTGAAAGAGCATTATCTTAAAACACCGATCTAAAATGTAAAGCTTCTGTAAGAGACATTGTTCTATCACGCCTCCTTTTTTCAAACATTACATGAAGCTTTGGTCACATGTTTAAAATAATACACGACTAAAATACTGTGTCTGCACTGCTGGGATTCAGGGTCAAACACATATAAGTGGTAGCTGCGTCCATGTGACGCCCATTTGAACACACACCTGTTTTTAAACACACCTCCACGCTAATCCGTTCCTCGTGCACCGGCGGTTCTGGACTGGTAATTGTGGGTTCAGCCACTGGTGCTGACTCACACAGCACGCTGGTTTGGATTAGCAACTAGCACCCAGTCGGCCGCTTTGAAGAAAACACCGGCTCTCAGAGCGTGTTGTTATGATGGACATCAGCTGTGCAGCGTTACAGAAGGTCGACACATTCTCAGCAAAGAAGATCTACTGCAAACTAGTTTTTTTTTTTTAAACAGGCAAAAGGATGTAGACATACTTAAATTTAGAAAATGCTGTCCATTGCAGCTTCCAGCTGGGATTTAAGTTCTGCTACATTAAAGGTATTTGACAGATTTAGATTAATGGAATTCCTTCAGCACTCCATCTGTATCTTTATTAATACAGATGTGGAAGAAGGGACAGATGTGGGTGTTTATCTCTCCCAATTCTAAACATTAGAAACTTGAATCTCCTGGTGTCGAGACAACAAATTAAAAATAGACCTTAATGCAGTGTTATTGTAGCTGCTGGATCAATTACAGAATGTTCATTGGAAGAATTAAGCTTTAAAAATGTTTTATCAGTAAAATACAGTTATGTAATATTCTACTGGGGCAACGATTAAAAAATTTTAACGCTTGCGATTTTAATCGCATTATTCCCTGATTAAAATCACGATTAATCGCATTGTATACACAAAATCAAATAATGAATTCAAAAGTAGTGTAAAATGCACTTTTATTTAAATGTTCTGCTGCCATATTAACTAAAGTGTTATAACATTTGTTGTTCAAACACTTTTAACATCAGCACTTGTCAGTAACACATATTTAGTGTAAATCTCATCTTAAAAAATGTAAAATAAAATAAAGCTTATTGCCACTATTAATGGGGCATTAATGTCATCCTGTTTTTATAAAAAAAATTTAAAAAAAAAGTCTACAAACAAAATCCAACAAAATGATTGTGTCTCAGCACAATCAGAACATTAAAACAGGTAATTTCTGAGGTAACAGCAGAAACTTTTAACGGGGAGTTCAACTTGTCAGTTGTTACAAATAACCTTGTTTCTGTTGAATCCTCCGTCTGGGAGAACTTTAAAATGAAAATGTCCATGTTAAAGTTCAGTAACTTTATCAATCTGTGTATCATTAATTTTTTCCATTTTCACTTGTCAATCAAAAATTAAAATAATTAAAAAGTGACATTTTATTAATTTTTTGTTTTTAAATCAACACCAAAAAATGAAAACATGCCTGTTTTTTTTTATATTTCAATTTTACACTTGGATCAAAAATATGAAATTAAAAAACGGGCCACAGAACTGAATTAGTTTTATAATGGAGGACTGGACTTTCTGTTGTCATTACACATCTGTGCCACTAGATGGAGCCGCACTGCAGTAACCAGCTAGAGAACAGCAGGACAGTGAACACATGGAGCAGATCTGATGGAACATGGAGGAATGACCACAAAGTTTTGTTGCAGTCCAGAATTATTTTCTTAGACAGAATTGTTAATATTGCTACCTGAGTTGCTACCTGAACTGTAAAGTTCACAGATTTTTGCCGTTCTCCATGTCTGTTTTAGCTTTTCCTTATGTTTACCTGCCAAGTATCTTCCTGTTCCGCAGCAGCCAGTAACAGACTTTTCAAAACAAAAGCATGTGAGCAACATGCGTTAATGCGTGATAAAATAAATGTCGGCGTTAATAAATTAATGCGTAATAACGCGATAATAACGCGTTAACTTGCCTAGCCCTAGCAATAACATGACATGAGTATAACATTAAAGTCTCTAGTAACATCCTCTCTACCCATTAAAAAAAAAAGAAAAACCTCACGCAGAGCGGGTTTGGTACCTGTTGTGATAAATCCATATTTCAGTCGGTCTCCTGGTATTGTCTGTTTAAAGCTTTCTTTTTCTTGGAAGTCGTCGGTTGTTCTTCTTTCTCTTCACTGTTCGTTTTCCCCTTCACAAGGAAACTTTCCAAAGACGTCTGTTTCTTACTCATTTTGCTAGCTGGGTTAAATTGTGGCGCTCAAAGTGACCGGGAATGTAACGTGAGAATCTGGTCATTTTTCAAAATAAAAGATTTTTCAAAATAAAAGCTTGTTCAGACTCATAATTAATAAAACTGAAATAGCTAATATTTTCTTGTACGGCCCGGTACCAACTCATCCACGGCCCGGTGCCGGTCCGTGGTCCGGGGGTTGGGCACCAGCTGCTCTAGAGTGGTTTCTGCAACCAACAGCCTGAAATGACTTCAGAACAAGACAGGATCTTCCTAATATCAAACAGATAAGCGCAGAGAAGCATCTTCTGATTGGTCCGACTCCTGGAGGCAGATCAAACCGATCATGAATGTGCACAACTCCTGCTGTTGGTCAGACGCACACACTCTCAACATGTCATCACCTTATCAGTGGTATAACATGAAGGCCATAATGATTTTCTGCTAATTATTTCTCTCTTCATCCTGGTCCTTAAAACCTCTATGGGCAAATAACTCAGGTTAGCTAATCATTCAAACATTCTTTCAATGTCTGATAAATTTGGTAAAATCTCATCCATGGGAATGGGGGGATGAGGAGATTTGGGGCACATTGTTTAAGTCATTGTTATGGAATGAATTTGACCCCAATGGTCATCACTCGTGGTCATCGTTTAAAGATAAGAGGCGACTCCTAGGAGCTAGTTCTTAAGCTACATGTTGTGCTCACCCTGTTCACATATCTGATTCCAACCCTCTAGAAAGTCTTCATTGAGTTGAGTTGTTTTAGACTAACTAAAACAACTCAAACAACTAAAACAACAGCAGAAAGTTGTTGTTTGAGTTGTTTTAGACTTACTAACTGAGTAGCTGTTAGCTGTTAGCCCAGATTCCTGTCAGGATTCCTTCCAGATTAGCAATTAGCAATTCCACCCGGTCTCTGTCACCATATATCCACAACCTCGGTGTTACGTTCAACAATCCCACCCAGCCACATCAGCCACATCACTATGACGGCCCTCTTTCAGCTCAAGAACATGGTTGGTCTCCAACCTTTTACTCAAATTCACCGCCAGTGAAACTCTGATTCACACCTTCTTCACCTTCCACATTGGTTAGCGCTACAACACTCTCTAAGGCTTACCAATAAATTTCAATATTTGGCTCTTGTGCCCCTGCATCACCCCCATCCTCCACAATCTCCTCTGGCTCCCTTCTCTCCAGCACATTCAGTTTAAAGGCCGTCTGCTGTAAAGTCCTTCATAATCAGGCCTCTTCCTCCCTCACTCACCTAATTTATTGCCAAACTGTCTTCCATTGCCTTTGTTCTTCTGATGCTAACCTCCTCAAGGCAGCGCTACAGACCAAGCACCGAACCCTGAGGGACAGTTTCTCCGAGCTGCCCCCGACCCCTGAAACCCACCACCCAAAGACCTACAGTTCAGACCTGGACTCATTCAAACCCCAAGACTCATCTATTTAAAAATGCTTTAGATCTTTAACGATGTTTTACTCAGTTATTTTATTCTATATTTGTGTCATATGTAAATAAACTGTAGTCTTATTAATTTTATTATTATTATTGAAAATACTTTAATAATCCCGAGGGGAAATTGGCTTGTTGCAGCAGATACAAAAATGTACATTAATAGACAGGACATTAAATAGGCAAAAAATAGACTAAAAACAGTGTGCAAAACAAGACACTAAATAAAAAGTAAGTAGACAAAAACAGTGTGCAAAAACAGACAAAAACAGTGTGCAAAACCAGTAATAATAAAACTGTAATAATGTAATAAAGTGATAATGTGGCATTAACAGAAGGCAGTAATTATTATTCACTCTGATGCAGACACACAACTGCCCATCCAATAGAACAAATGCACTTTTAAGTTTTTGCATGAAAAATTGAGGCATTAAAGCAGTGTGAAGGAACTTTGTTCATGTTAAATTATCAGTTCTTTGGAGTAGTGCTGGGCGATATGGAAACAATCATATATCCCGATATGGACTATTTTATATCGCAATAACGATATATATCACGATTATACCATAATAAAGTATGTTTTCAGTTTATTCTCTGAAAAGTTTGACAAAAATTTCATTGCTTACTTTTCAACTTTATTTTGAAAGGACATTTAGCTGAACTGTCACAAACATACATTTTAGTGCAGCAAAAACAGGTAGGTACAGAGGTACAGTAGCTTTCACATTTTTTTTTTAAGTGCACAACAGTTTCTGAGAGGAAAAACACATTTTTGCACTGAAGTTCAGCTATAAAAAATAAACACAAATAATTTTTCAACTTTCTGAAATCTGTAACCTTGTAGTGCAAAGTTTGCAAACCAACCCGGAGGAAACCCACGTAAGCACACGGATAACATGTAAACTCCACACAGAAAGGCTCCACTGAGGTTTTGGTAGAAAATTAATAAGTAAAAAAAGAAAATTATTCATAATTTGGCTTTCATGAGGGCCAAAAATACTTAAAATACAATAACTGGTGAAGGAGAATGTAGCCCTGGTCATGGTAAGAGAGAAGAGGCAAATTGCATTAATTAATATATGATTTTATGTTACCTATTAGTTGAACAGCTAGTAGGCAACATCTAGGATTTCTGACATGGTCATAAAATTATCTCAGGCATTATCTCTTTGGTCAAAAGACCTTTGAGACATCTGTCGCACAACTGCTCGCACTGTATGACAAACAAATTTCCTCACGGTTCTTTCAGTGGTCATCTGTTAGCTGCAACAGCTAATCGGAGTCAGTAGTTTGTTCACCCGGAGTCTAGTAAATTCATTTAGTTTGGAGGTTGTGGTTTAAAACGAGTTTGGTTGATAGAAGGCATTGTTTAGGAATAAATCTCAGCTGTATGTACGGAGCACAATGACATCGCTTACATCATCCCAGTATGGTGGAGGGAGTGTCATAATGTGGACTTACTTCACTGCTTCAGGGCTTGATGCTTACAAATCTTTTCTTACCACATTGCGATTAGATTGTTGCTTTTTTTTCTAATCATAAGATCAGACAGTAATGTCTAAACCATAATACGCAGCTAAATCCTTCTGAACAACCAGAAATGATATGTGTGTGCTAGTGCTGGGCGATATGGAAAAAATCATATATCACGATATGGACTATTTTATATCACGATAACGATATATATCACGATTATACCATAATAAAGTATGTTTTCAGTTATTCTCTGAAAAGTTTGACAAAAATTTCATTGCTTACTTTTCAACTTTATTTTGAAAGGACATTTAGCTGAACTGTCACAAACATACATTTTAGTGCAGCAAAAACAGGTAGGTACAGAGGTACAGTAGCTTTCACATTTTTTTTAAATGCACAACAGTTTCTGAGAGGAAAAACACATTTTTGCACTGAAGGTTAGCTATAAAAAATAAACACAAATTATTTTTCAACTTTCTGAAATCTGTAACCTTGTAGTGCAAAGTTTGCAAACCAATATAAAGTGTCTAAAGTAAACATCAGGGTTGAAGAGAACTCTGTTTAAGGCATTAACCATGAATAAAAGTGCAAATATAAAAGGCTACTTTGTAGAAGTAGATATGATTCTATCAGATTTATCATTGCAGGTTATTTAATTACATATTAGCTGTAATAATTGATAAAATTAGGTTAAAAACGATAGAAACGATAGAAGAGAAATGGCACGATACACACTTTTATATCGTCCCCACGATATGTATCGTCATATTGCCCAGTACTACTTTGGAGGGAATAGTTACTTGTTTTTCGCTTGTCTAGCTGTAGCCGACCCCCCACCCCCGCTATAATTACTAAACTCTGGTTTAGTATGCATATCATTACTTTGGTAACTCAAACTGACAAAACACAAGCGGTGTTTTAACGTCACGTGTCTTTATGAGGAGAGAACTTGATATCTGTGTGTGAGTTTGCAGTTACATCATCGCAGCAGTTTCCACAGACCTTTCATCGGTTCAGCACAACTGTATTTTACACCTGGACTCCACTCTGATGTTTTGTTATTTATGCAGCAACACATCTGCCACCTGAAAAGAAAGCACGTCTTCTCCCACATGGACGGCAGATGTTGAAGTTGGACACAGGCTGTGTTTATAGGACATCTGAATATTTGGTACCAAAGCTGTGCTTTTATGAGTACGTGGTGTTACCTTTCAGCGGTTTTTGTTCTGGGCAGAATCAGTCGAGACCTGTTTTTAATCTCAATGGATCTTTCTATAGTTTGTTAAAGTTTAAAGCCTATTTTTGTGGCTCCCTGCCAGTTGGTCTGTGCAACTGAGTCCCACCTGGCAATAACCTGGGGGGGTGTTCATATTAATGCATTCATTTTAATTGAAAGGTCGATATATTTGTTGTTCCAAAGACATCATTGATCATCTTGGACCAGGTCCTGCTGCAGCTGACAGTTACACTGTTAGATGTCATACATTTGAAACCCGAGAGGGCGCTTAACAGCACTTACACAGGTAAAACAAGCAAAAAGTATATTTTAATACACTTAATATGTTATATGACGTGGGAATTTCAACAAGTCTGCCTGTTATCTTAGCTATGTAATATTGACCAGGTTTTCACATTTACATTGTTAGCATAACATTTTAACTTTTAACCAAAACACTTCACTTCAGTAACTTCAGTCTTTTTTAACCGACTCAACATGCACAAACATGAAATAAAACAGTGCAACCACTGAACAGTAGTTTCAAAAAGAACTCAAAATATATAGTTTTAGCTGAATAACCATCACTGACCTTTGTCTTCAAGATAAGAAAATCCATATCTCATATATTCTTTGTTGTATCTGTGTTTCACCTGCTCAACATATTGAAACAAACTCTGCAGGTCTTCTTCTATGGTGAGAACTGGCGGGTGTCAACTCGCATTACAGGACATTATCGCCATCTACTGTTAAGGAGTATGAATGACTTTTTTTTTTTTTTTTTTTTTTTTTTTGCATTTCCTTCCCCAAGCAAAGGCCCACAACCCACTGAAAACGGGTCTGAGACCCACCAGCTGAGAACCACTGGTTTAGACCACTGAATAAAAAAATCAACGCTTAATTACACAATTACATGGCGTTTCTTTTATTTCTTACTAATCCAGATAAAGAACTTCAGGAAAGCTGTCACAGCTATCAACTGTTGACAGGCCTGTGCTGAAATAAGATATGAAGATGAGATCAACACGAAATAAGACATCCATCCATCCATCCATCCATCCATCCATCCATACCTGTTGTCTTAGGGGTCTGCTGTTTCTCAGCTCAGGGTTACACCTTGTCCAAGTCACCCGGGTCATACGTAGAAAAACCACCACACACACTCAATCATTCCTCTGAGAAATTTAGAACCATAATTTGGCCTAACATGAAAGTTTTGTTTCTTTAATATAACGTTGCACTGAAATCATCGGGATGTCCTCCTTTAGACAACGTATGAAAGGCCGAGTTTGTCCACCCCATACTGATGATATTCTACTTTACATCTACATTCTGATTCTTAGTTTCCTCCACCAAGGAGGTTATGTTTTTGCTGCCGTCTGTCTGTCTGTGATAAGATAAGATAACTCAAAAAGTTATGAATGGATTTTGATGATATTTTCAGGAGTTGTCAGAAATGTGAAAAGGAAGAACTGATTTCATTTTGGGTTTGATCCGGAAGAAATCCTGGATTCTGGATCACTTTCAAATTTTCGATAACATTGTGGTCAATGGGGACGAAAATTTTGTTTGTCAATATCTCAGTTAATTATTGCCCAAAACTCATGAAATTTGATTCCCATTGGAATGTGGTTCCTATTGTCAACTTCTATTGAATTTCAGAGGCTGATCCGGATCTGATCCAGAACGTGGATTTTATCGCAACCTGTAAATCGCTATATGGGGGAATTGTTGCACTTGGCGGAGGTCTGTGCTCTCGGAGTGCTTTTCTAGTTGATGTATTTTTATATTTTTATGGGAGGTCAGGGAGGGTGCTGTTCATGACTCCCAAGATCTCAATACAGGTAATTATCTGTAGGGAGTGATGAGGTCGGAGCCTGGACACCAAACTACTTGCAATGAAGAAATGCTTACTCAGTGATAATACATGTGTTTTAGCATTTAGGCTCTGATCCAGTCCTCACTTTCAAACAATCCTCAGCTATATGTTGAGATTTTGTGGGTAATGAACATAACTTAAACCCCCCCTCCTCTACAGATAGAGTTAGACTTAGACTTAGACTTAGACTTTCTTTATTGTCATTGCACAAAAAAAACACACGGCAGTGAGGTTTTTCGTCAACGAAATGTCGTTGCTTGGCTTTCCGTATTACAGCTTTAAAAATTACAAGACAGTGCTGTAGTGCTACAGACCTAAAAAAACCTAAAGGTTGTGGTGAGTGCAGCATAAAGAATAAATAGATAAAACCAGGATGTAAAACAGCAGAATCCGGTGTAAACAGCAGGTTGAAGTGCAGTGCAGAGCTACGTAGCAGCAATAAAAAAAATATATATGAATATGAATATGACTATGGAATATACAAATATACAAATATTGCACAGAAATTGAGATTAAAAATATTGCACAGAATTTGAATTGAAAAATGTATTGCACAGAAAAAATATATTTCACAGATGTTTACAAAGGGAGATTATGCGCCATTGTCCATGGGGTGGGGGTTTATTTGTCCATGGATGGAGGCTGGGTAGAAGTGGCATTAAGCTCGGTGGATGGGAGGCATCAGAACACACGTGAGAGACGAGTATCTCCTCTTAAAAAGACAGATGAACAAGATGAAGTAATTAGAGTAAACCGTGCAGTGAGATAAATGCGAACATAAAATGCTCATTCAACACATCTGTTTGAACTGACTCCCAGGAGGTCGCCCCATAATGTTAGAGCTACGATCTGAGCACGAGCTGAACTAGGAGACATGGAAAAACTGACTTTCAACTGCAAGAATTCATGAACAATGTTGGACAAAATGAACAGAAGACAAGAGAAAAGAGATGTTGGCTGGGCAGCTTGCTGGAAGGAAACATTCTGGTATTTCAGCTTGAAAAGGAGTGGCTCCTTCTCTCATCCCATTTGGACTGTTAAATAAAGAGTTTAAAAAGATTTCTAAAAACAAATGATCTATCTGATACTAAAAATGTGAGCTCTTCAGATTAAGAGGAGCATTAAATCATCTTACAAATGATTAAAAAATTCCCACGGCATATAAATCAACAATCTCTATTGTGGTGCACATGAGGACACTAATGCTCCTTGCATTATTATTCTCATGTCGATGAAAAAGAAAGGTCTTTCTGGACTTCTTACTTATTAAGATTAAGCTTTCATGCCAAGTTCTTGTAAATGTTTTGCTGAGAAACAGTAAAAACTTCCTCACTAAAAACATATGAAGCGGATGTGCTTTTTCAGCAGGTGATTAAAGCAGCTTCCCCCCCCCACGGGGTTAAACTATCAGTGCTGTTGGTAAGAATAGTAACAGGAGTGACGCACCAGGTAATATAAAGGATCCATGCAACAGTTTTAGTCAACATGTGAGGTTATTTTCAGAGGTTCACCCTGCAGAATATCCAGGATTTTACAGGAATGATGCAGATAATCCCGTCAACAGAAAGACTTCATATTTACACCCCCCTTTTTAAAGGGATGATAGTTTGGAACATGAGTCATTTCATGGCTTCTCAAAACTTTTTCCCTGATAGAGGTTGATCTCAGTATTCATCTGTTCAACAAATGTGCTTCCAAGAAGTTATTTGGCGAAGTCAGGCCTCTGATTACACTGAGATCAACCTGCCGGTGCTCAGATGGGCGTATGCTTCACTACACCTTTGGTCAGAAGTCTTTTCTGTTCATCCAAATCCAGCAGTGACATAACAGTGTGCTGGCACACTTTAGCGTACAGTTTTAGCTGTGTTCAAAAGTTAATACTCCCTCTTTTGACCCTATACTTTTTTTAAAAACACAATATGAAACTTCTGATCATAGCGGGACTTAGTACGAGGAAAATACAATCCCAGACAAACAGCAACATGTTGACTTTTCTTCCACGATGCCACTATTAAATTAACAAAAAAGAGTAAGAAGTCATGTGGGCCAGAGCAAATACCTCCATAATTCAACAGCTAGTAGATCCACCTTTAGCAGCATTAAACTGAAGTAGTTGTTTCCTGTATGACTGTCTCAGTGTCTCACACAGTTGTGGAGAAACTTTGGTCAATTTTTCTTTACAACATTGATCATTCACTCAAGTTCCTGCCTTCTTAAGGTCCATGAACAGTAAGAGAAAGTAAGCTAATGTGCAAGCTAAACAAGCTAAGCAAGCTAAACTGATGTGTCTTTAAAATTAACACATTTCCCATTAATTTAGGATGTTTCCTAAGAACAGAAATGATCAAAATGTTTGCTGGACTAAAGATGGTGAAAATATGACCAGTGTCTCATTTTAGCCCAGCTACAGGGGTAAACTGAGACAAAGCCCAGATTTCAAGGGGGTAAAGTCACCCTGCTTGGGGTAAAATGATCCACTTACTTTTTCCTCACTCTAAAGGTAACTCTGAACAAACACAAACACAACAAAGTATCATTTTAAAAAAAATGTTTTATTCACTATTTATGTCATGGTCTGGGGCGGCCATGACGGCCATTTTGGGTTTTTCTTTGTTCTGTGTTAAGTTGGCGTCAATCCCTGTGTTACCTGTTTCCTGTTTTACTTTGAAGGTCTGTCTTGTCGCCGTTGTTTTCAGCTTTGCTTCCTTCCCTCTTGTTATCCTGATTGTCTGCACCTGTCTCTTGTTGGGTTGATATTGGGTGTATTTAAGTCTTGTCATCTCCAGTCTGTGCTGGTCCGTTGTCTTCTGTTCCGTAACCGTAAGCTTTTTCTCGTTCCCCGTGAGTGTTTTTCGGTTCCTGGTTTGTTTATGCTTGTTTTTTGATGACTTTTGTGGAGTTTTGGATTTGTTTTGGACTTTGTGTCTAAGATCAGCCTTAGTTACCATAGGAAATCACATGATGTCTTGCACACCCCAGCTTACCTGCACAATACCAGTGTGCTGCACTGGGACTGTTCAGCAAGTTCTTTCAGGTGTTTGGAAAGTTCTTCCTCCATCTCATTCGTGAAAATTCTCTTTGCCTGGGCTACCGAACCCCAGACCACTGTAAGAACGCCCCCCCCCCTTTCCTTTTTTCCTTATAAATCTTAGGAGGCTTGACTTGTCAATATTTCGGTCCTTTGAAACACCTCTTAAAGACTTCTTTTGCTCCATGACCTCAGTGGCTGCACTTTCCATCTGTTCAAGGGAGGTTTTGCCCCAGGTTCTCTTCCTGTTGGATTTCTGTAGCATGATGGATTTTTCAAACTGTTTAAGACAAACAGACTCAGAGACAGTTTCTTTCCGAAAGCCATCACTGCAATGAACAATTACAAATGATCAATACTAAACTGCACTACTAAACACATATCTCACTGTTATGGACAATAAACTTCAAAGTGTAAGATGGGACTTATGTGCAATAAGAATCATTCATTTCAAGTGAAATTCATGTAAAATATGCTGCAATTCTACATTTTGTTTATTGTATAGTTTTTGAATGTACATATATTATATAGCACCTGCCACTTTTTATATCTTATATTTTATATTTTATTCCTATTTTATTTCATTCTATACAAATGCACCGGGGAGTTGCACTCAAATTTCGTTGTATGCAATACAATGACAATAAAGGCGATTCTGATTCTGATTCTGAAGACACGAAAAACAAAGCTTACTTTCTGCACAATTCAGGCCAATCTTTAGCTAGCAGGGTCGCTCAAATGACCACAGGTGTGTCCTGTTGCTTAGATACAGGGGTTGTCTCACACGGGGCACTGAAAAGGGGGGGTAAAGGATACGGATTATAGGGGCCCATGATTGAGGGGGGCCCAGAGAGGCCCCTAATGATGATCAAAAATAGCATCAACAAATTTCGCCGCTGTGTTGGGGGGCCCGGTAAAGATTCTTTTCATGGGGCCCAAAATCCCTAGCAGCGCCCCTGGTCTCACATTACCCCATTCTCCCCTACTTCATTCAAACAGCTTGTTTCTTTTTTCCAGCCATTCTGATGTAGATTTGCTGGCGTCCCTCAAATCGTTGTCCTGTTGTATGACAAAGCTGAGCTGTCAGAAAGATGCCCTCGCATTTACCATTTACAGAGGAGTTCATGGTCCACTCGATGACTGCAGGGTGCGCAGGTCCTATGGCTTTAAAATCACCCCTCGAGTCCCAGAGCGTCAGCCGTTCATAGAGGTCTGCACACCTACAGATGATCAGTTTATTAAGAAGTTGATTGCATGTCTTTAAAAGAAAAAAGAAAATGCACATCATTTCACAAGGGTAGAATAGGACCAAAAAGGCAGATCTATGGTGGTATTAGGTGAATTTGGTAATGGGACTAAAAAAAAAAAGACCAGTACACACACCAGAATCTGTATAACAACATAAAATGATAATATGCAAGCTGAGCTCCAGAGTTTCTCTTACACAAATTCAGCCTTCATTCAGAGTTTTAACGTAAAGCCCAGGCCAGAGGAAGGTAAATCTGTCCCTCTTAGAGCCAGAAGCACTCTGGGTGACCCAAACCTGGAAGTCAGCCTCAGTTAGACTATCCAGGACGGCTGTCTGCCTCATCATTTATCCCTCCACAGCAGAGGGCTGAAATACTACAGAACCCCCCCGTCACTGGAGGATAGAGGCTGCTGGAAAGGCAAATTACATCACAGTCTCTCCTAATCTCGGTTAATTTGAAAAGATTATGTGTAACTTAGTTGTATTGTTAATTTTTTCAACACATTTAGTCTGGCTGTAAATGGCAAACCTCCAATTACTGTGGGAACACTGGCAGGAAGCATTTACCAGACACAGGAAGTGATGAGTATGGCAGGATGGTGGTTGTGGTTTAATGTTCTGGCTGTTTTGTGTTGGAGTGGCTGCAGATGATCATGGTCTTCACATCACTGCACAGCTTGCAAAAATAATAATAATTATCTCTGTTGTAGAGAAGAAGGCAAAACAATAGAGCCTGTAATGATGTATCAGAGATGTTATGGGTCAAAATGAAAACTACAAAACCAAACAATGGTTGACGACAACACAAAACAGGCATGTGGAAATGTTGAAAAAAAAATTAAAATTATTTTATAAATGAAGGTAGGCAGCGTGGTTATAAAAAATGCAAGAAAACCAACACCGCAAGCTTCTCCAGACTTTAAATAGATCTGCTGTGTAGATAGATGAGTACTTTATTCATCCCCATGGGGAAATTTAAACATTCAGCAGCTCATAAAAGGCAACCACTATTCCACTCAGAAAAATAGTCCTGATGCATATAAATTAAACTGTGTTAAAGTAGTGTTATTAGTAATAGTTAATAATAATAGCTGTATATAAAATATGTAGCCCACAGTTCAGCCAGGGGCGCAGACGCATGAGTTTGAGCGGGAAATTGCAGTGGTCAGGAGTTATTTACTTGCAGTGGTCCCTTATGAAACCCAATGAGAGGAGCTGTCTGCTGCTGGGCCACGAGGCCCGTCTGGGGTTCCAGTTCAGTCCAGTTCAGTCCAGTTCAGCTTTCAGTTTGTTCAGTGTGAACGTCTCCACCACCGTTTTCAGTGAGTCCGGCCGCCTCGCCATCACGCTGCTGCAACACTGTCCAGAAAAACATGCTCAGAATTTTTACTAAAAACATCAAATGACATCATCCTGCACAACAAGAAGAGAAATTCTGCTCCCTTTCCTGTAGAGGGCATCTGTCCAGGTTATCATCCACTAATGCTTCCTTCTAGAGGTTTCATTCTAATATCGGCTCTCTACGACATCATAGAGGTTTCCTTGCACTGTAATAATCTCCAGGCACAAAGATGGCTTATAATGAGTAGAATAGAACAACTTAACCCTTTTAATTAAATTGTAGCTGAAAATGAAACCGATGGCCCAAAAACCCAGATTAAACAGACAGAAGGTTCCAGAAGGGAATTACATCCACGTCTCTCAGCTCAAGGTGTTGCAGTGTCCTGTTCCACAACCATCCCATCATGCTGCTAATGCTAATATGGTAGCATCTCTCTTACCTGATTATGGTTATGGAAACACGTTAGACTGGTTTAACAAAGAAAATGCTCACTGATCTGTGACAAATGTTTATTTGCAATTAAAGCACACAAAAAAAAAAAAAAAAAATCAAGGCAAGTTGCAAGTTGGTAACACAGAAAGCAACAAGTTTGTCCTCAGAAGTTCACAATAGTTCTGCTCGGGCAGAATATTAAAAAACCATGAATCCAAAAGGCAACTCAAAGAGTAACAAAAGATCAATTCAATTCAATTCAATTTTATTTATATAGCGTCTGTTACAATGACAATTGTCTCTAGGCGCTTTACAGAGACCCAGAGCATGACCCCCGAGCAAATATCATCAACTAAGATTAAACGATGGCAAACGACTGACTTAACTGAGAAAAAGTGTGCACTTCTTCCTACTCCTTTTTCGAGCTTATGTGTATATGAAGATGTTACTATTGTTTTTTTTGTTGTTTTTGTTTTTTTTTATGTTTTTACAGAGACACGAGCTGAACGTTGGTATGGGAGGCAAGCAGAAAGACGGACTTAAAGACAACGGACCAGCAGGCGAGGAAAAAAAGATCAGGACAATCTAAAGAAACACATATTGACAGAGACTGAAAGGCTAACAGGACACAGGTGTTGACAATCAAGTAAGAGGATCAACAGAGGAGGTTAAACAAGGAGATGCGTAAAAAGGGAAAAGTGCTTATAAGACAAAGCAGGAAATTGAGATACAAAACAGGAGAATGCAGAATGAACCAAACAAACACAAAATCATAACACATGCACAATTAAAAATGGTTATGTTTAAGCAGACAAGTAAGAAACAAGATTTACTATACACACATCCATTCCTTTGAATTTTGGATGAAAAACATGAGGTGCCATTTTTACAAAATCTGTTAATTCATATTTTGTGAGAATTCTAGAAAAAAATGCCAAAAATAACTGATAATGTTGATTTTTTTTTTTTTTTTTTTTAATTCTAAAAGAAGACAAAACCAAAATTGTTGTCTTAGGATCCAAACATCTAAATATGTAGTAGATGGCTTTACTTTGGCTTCCCGTATAACTGAGACGACCCTTGGAGTTATGACGATGGAAGGCAACAAAGCCAGAAGCTCAGGAGCAGGTTCAAACTGTTTTATCATAGCGTAGATGGAAAGAGAAATGGAGTAGGAGTTATGTTGAAGGAAGAGTTTGTTAGGAATGTTCTGGAGGTGATGAGTCTGAAGATAGAGACCGAAGATTTGATTCTCAGTGCTGTTACGCCCCACAGGTGGGATATGAGTTAGAAGAGAAGGAGAAACTCTGGAAGGAGGTGGATGAAGTGATGCAGAGTATCCACAGACATTAAAGACTGTTATTGGTACTGACTTCGATGGACATGTTAGAGAAGGAGATAGAACAGACAAGGAATTGATGGGCAGGTTTGGTATTCAAGATAGAAATGCAGAAGGTCAGATGGTGGAAGAATTTGCAAAAAGTTTGGAAATGGCTGTAGTACTTTAAAGAGTTGATGAATAAGGAAAATGAATCAGAACAAAGAGAAGAAGAGGCCACTATTGTGAGCCAGGAGGTGGCAAAAGTTTAATAAGGCTGAGGTGAAGAGAAGGATTGAAGAGGATGAAGAGTGGAAAGACAGCTGGTCCTGATGACATACCTGTGGAGGTATGGAGGTGTCTATGAGAGGTGGCAGTAGAGTTTTTGACTCAAACATTTAACATGATCTTAGAGTGAGAGGATACCTGAGGGGTGTACTACGAAGCGAGATTAGAGGGTTAGCGAGGTATGTTGAGTCTAAAGCCAGGATTTCTGGTACCACGAAGGTGGCTCTCTTTTAACCTGGCTAGATCACCATGGTAACTTACTCTGCAAACTTAACCTGGTCCGGAGCAGGTTATGTGCAGAGTTTAGGCTCAAATCGGCTCTAAAAAGCGCCGCCCTTTCACTTTCACCCAATCCTGTTGACTTTAGCGCCAGGATTGTGCAATGGAGGGAGAGTATTCAGAGACCGGACTGATCCGCTGGCTTCCCATGACCATATTCTCTATGAACGCTAGAGATTTCCAGCTGAGGGAAGACGTTACATTTGTAATCTGCTAGAGCCATATATTGGCAGCGCCACCAAACGCAGCCGTGCGCTCACAGTAGCGCAAACAGTGTGCGTTTCTTTCCGTTTCTTTGCGTTTCTTTGCGTTTCTTTGCGTTTCTTTGCGTTTCTTTGCCGCGGTAACCTACATGCATTCAGTTGGTGATGCAGAAAATCTGAGCCAGAATACTGGAATAAAGGTTGTACTTGTTCTTACTGAACTGCTGAACATGTTTGTAGTATTCCCTGGCCATCTGCCCACGCTTCAAATAAAAGAAGCGTTTTACTAAATCAGGTAACATAAATTAATAGTCCATTATATTGATAATCAGTGTGACGTGGAATTTCATGTGAAATGTTTTAATATAATTTATTCATAAGATTCCCCAGGGTGATAGGGTACCTATTAAAGATAATATTAAATCTTAAATTAATTTCACATAGATTTAGCAAAAAACTAAAGTGATTTTCATTTATTATTCATAATGGGACAGTCAGACCTACATAATGTTTAAATCTGCTGCATTAAGTTTAAAGTTTAAGCGCTCTAAAAGAGGGAGGGAGATTAATTAAGGTTGTGAAATAAATATAGTGGTGAAATAAATATAATTAACAAATTTACACGATCTGCAATTTTTTGCCAGCACTCCTCTCTGGCTTTATTCGCACCTACAGTGTTGCTTTTGGCCGTAAAGATTTCTTTGAAATCCTCATAGCCCTGCATTATTAAAACCTGCTCCTCCTGACTGAAATATACGGACCGCCATCTATCCATTTGATCCGGAAGAGGCGTCAAATGACGCGTCAAACGCCCCCTTTTATGTGAACGCGCACAGAGCAGAAAGCAGAAAGCCGCGGTTAACAAAGATAGTTGATAACCACCGTCGTGGTACCAGTTATCTCTGATGGAGAGTTTCAGGTTTGTTAAGCCAGCTCACCCAAAGAAAGCCTGGCTGTGTCGAACTTGCTTCGTAGTACAGCCCTCTGGAGAATGGAGAAATGTGCTGGTGCAGATTTTTAAGAACAAGGGAGACGTGCAGAGTTGTGAAAACTACAGAGGAATAAAGTTGATGAGCCACACAATGAAGTTATGGGAAAGAGTAGTAAAAGCTGGACTGAGGACAGAAGTGAGCATCTGTAAACAGCAGTATGGTTTCATGCTGATGGAGAAGAACAGAGAACATCAGAGGGAGCTGCGTTGTGTCTTTGTAGACTTTGAGAAAGCAGATAACAGGGAGCTGAGAGAAGAGTTATGGTACTGATGAGGAAGTCTGGAGGAGCAGAGAAGTATGTTAGAGTGGTGCAGGACATGGATGAGAGCTGTACGACATTGGTGAGGTGTGCTGTAGGTGTAACAGAGGAGCTGAAGGTGGAGGTGGGACTGCATCAAGGATCAGCTCTGAGCCCCTTCTTGTTGCTATGGCGACAGACAGACTGACAGATGAGGTTAGACAGGAATCTCATGGACTATGATGTTTGCAGATGACATTGTGATCTGTCGTGAGAGCAGGGAGCAGGTGGAGGAAAAGCTAGAGAGGTGGATATGACCTGGAAAGGAGACCGTGAGGCTACAGGGAGCAGAGATGAAGAAGGTAGAGGATTATAAATACTGAGAGTCAACAGTCCAGAGCAACGGAGAGTGTGGAAAAGAGCTGAAGAAACGTGTGCAAGCAAGTTGGAATGGGAGGAGAAAAGTGTCAGGTGTGATGTGTGATAAGAGTTTGAGCACGAATGAAAGGAAAGGTGAACAAGACAGAGGTGAGACCTGTGATGCTGTTGGTTTAGAGACTGTGGCACTGAGGAAAAAAAACAGGAGGCAGAGTTGGAGGTAGGAGAGGTTAAAATGATGATGTTTTCTTTTTGGGAGTGACGGAGATAGATAGGATCAGGAATGTAGAACATCAGAGGACAGCACATGTTAGATGTTTCAGAGAAAAAGTCAGAGAGGCCAGACTGAGATGGTTTGGACATGAACAGAGGAGGGATAGTGATTATATATCGGTAAAAGGAAGATGAGGCTGGAACTGCCAGACGGGAGGTCTGGAGGAAGACCAAAGAGGAGATTTATGGATGGAGAGAAGGAGGACATGAAGTTAGTTGGTGTGAGAGAAGATGATGTGGAGGATAGAGTTAGATGGAGGTGGACGATTCGCTGTGGAGACCCCTGAAGAGAAAAGCTGAAAAGAAAAATATGTTTATTGTAACTTGCATATTAGATAGATAGATAGACTTTATTACGGACTCGAGGTCCAAATAGCACACATAAAGACACAGCCCTCAGCCCTCATCGGTTTCTTCATTCTTACTAATAAAACATATTGCATACTTATATCTTGCATTTGCAAGTCTCTTTTATTCAAAAACAGCCTCCAGCCTGGGTTTTCCTGCCCCAGTCCAAGATTTTGCAGCTTCACAAGCTTCAGCTTGAAGTTCAGCCACAGAGGTGTTCCAGCCAGGTCCTAATTTTCCTTCTCTTATTATTTCTATTATAAGGTTTACTTGCTACTAATAATGTTCCAACTGTAGTCTGGTGGAACTGGACACAACCTTGTTTTGAGGTATAACAGATGTTTTATTGTTGATTTTGGTAGACAAGACCTTCAATAAGGTATTTCAACAGGGTGCAGTGACTGCACCCCTGGGCAAAATTTTTTATAGGCAGATTTCAAAATGGCCGACTTCGGTCTCGAGAAATATCTTTAAATGGCCATATCTCACCTTCTAATTGACATGAAGACTAGATTTTTGTGGCTATATATATGTTTTTGGGGTATAAGAATACAATAACACCACTTATATTTCATCAATTTTATGCCCGTAATTATATTTCAGCATAATGTGCCATTTTTATAGGCTAAAATCCTCAAAATTGCATGTATTAAGTATAATAAGAAAATTTCCCAGTCACAAAGTTCTATAATTTGAAAGAACAGATACTTCTTTTAAGTCTATACTATACTATATTACTGTAGAGAAATAGCTATTCTATGTAACGTATTAGTGCAGTTACCATCCCTACAGGCAACAGCATCCCTGGGCAGCTCAACGACACCCAACAACTGATCTGTTTGAGCACAATAAGAAGCATGTTTTAACATGTTTTCATCCTGTCCTAGACTGATTCACAAACACTTGTCCATGCATTTGTTTTTTTGTAGGCTGGACAGTCGTAAATACTTATTACCAGGATGTCGTCTTTGAATAGCCTCCAGCTGAGCTAAATTGCTGCAGCGAGTTTTAATAAGACAGTTCGTCATGCCTACAAACTAAGGTTTGTCACACTTCCCTGTCTGCTGACTCTGAGTCTTGAAATTTCTAATTTGAAGGAATCAAAGCCTTATTACTAGGTCTACTACTTAAAGAAATAAGCACTACCAATAGTTTACACAGGCTGTTATTTGATTTATCTCTTTTCATATATCCTGTACATTGCAAAATACACAATACCAGTTGCCAGCTTTCAGCATCAACCTTTCAAGCTGTTAGCATGTTAACTGTGATGTTGTTGACGCTGCACTCTTATGCCTTTGGAGCTGGAGCCCACATCCTGCTGAAGCAAACATTTACCCAACGTGGATGACAGATCCAGTGACAAATCAGGCCTAGCTGCATAAAAATAACTGGGACATGTTTTGGAAGCTCAGTTGTGGAAGTTCTGGTCAACAACATTTTCCAGAAACCTACCTGACCTCAATTCTCTGCAAGCTAGCTTGTTTTTTTTTTTTTTTTTTTAGCTTAGTTTAGCTCCTGTTTACCCATGATGCTAACTAACACTGGGTGCGTTTACATGGGAAGTTTAATTCCTCTTTAATTCAGAATTAAAGTTAAAGCCGAATAAAAGTTACCATGTAAACACTTAATTCCATATGAAAATGTCAATTCCGAATTAACTTAATTCCGAAGTAAGTGGCTGGTTTATTCCCATTTTAATTCCGCAGTAAGTAATTCCGCGGTCATGTTTACACTTATTCCTCTTTAAATTAATTCCCGTCTTTCTGTGCATGCTAGTTCTCTTGCCCGTCTGTCGCGATGACGCTTATATTCCGGCAGACGCAGTAAACGGTGTTCAAGAGCAGAGACGATTTATTTAATAAATAGTTTGGAGGAACTGGAAATAATTAAAAGAACAGATGGCAGGAAACATAAAAATTGTGAGCTTTTCAAAGCGGCCAGGTTAAATGAAGGAGGTTTCGCAGATAGAGACGCCACCCAGGTCAAAAATAAGTGGAATGTTGTTGCTAACCGAGTTAGCTAAGTTTGTTTTCTTCCGGTAGATGTAAAGACGTCCGCCCCCCCCATCCAATCAGAACCCTTCCCAACCCCCAGACCTTAAGCGGAGTTGGATAAAGCCGAACAAACGTGTTTTCCATGTAAACCTTAATTCGGAATTACTATTTCCATGTAAACTCAAAGGAAAATAGTTTAATTCGGAATTATTTAATTCCTAATTTTAATTCCGAATTAAAAAACATCATGTAACCGCAGCCATTGCCTTACATTTATTCTGATCTAATCCATTCATTCACCTTCATTTCATGCCACCTGTATGCCTTGACCTAAATCAACTTATTTCATCACCTTAACTGAAAGTGCAAAGTAGCTAAAGTAGTGAATAGTCATTTGATACCATAGATTTCAATATCGCTGTCATCCATCCATCCATCTATTATCCATCCATCAATCCATTATCCATACCCGTTTAATCCTCTGTAGGGTCACGGGGATCTGCTGGAGCCCATCCCAGCTCTCTTCAGGGGAAAGGCAGGGGTCCACCCTGGACAGGTCACCAGTATCGGGGATACACCTGTCCAATACCTGTGATCATTTGCATTTTAAAAAAGGAAAACACGTGTCCATTATAAATCGATAGTGATGATGATTGTTTTGCTTATTTCTGTTCTAAAGTTGAACCTTTTGATATAGAGATCAATAGAAGAGCTGTAAATCTTATCACTACTTTGTACATCACTTCTCTTATATCAGGAATTGGTTTTTGGACCTCCAGGACAGAAGTGAGAACCCTTATCTGCGCTGTGTCGTAAAACCACCTTGAGTGGTTTCCAGACCAGAATGGCGCTGAATAAGTACGTTGTTGTTAAAACACACTCATCAGTCTGCTGTGTTTGATTTCTATCAAACATGTTGCCAGGTATTAAAGTCGAACAAGTCCACTCTGGTTTCAGTTGTGCACTCGTGGACTTTAACATTTGTCGGTTTTAGTGATTCCCGTGGGATCTGAAAAGTAGCTCCTGCGCTGTATTTCTCTGAGCCTTGTATGGACCGGCCTTGGATTAAATTTGCCGGGGACGTTCGCTCCTGATTTACAACTGTCTAGGATGTTTCCACTTGTTAATAATGCTTCCCACTGTAGAACGCTGAATTCCCAGTTGTTTGGAAATGGTGCCGTAAACCTTTCCAGGGTAATATGCAGCAGCAATTGCTTCATTTCGACCATTCTTTATGTCAGCGTTCCTTAATCTAGCCGTCCTGCCTCCATATATACGATTTCACCGGCCTGAATAACCTGCGTAGCTGCACCTGGACTGACTGACACCTTCATGTCAGCGAGGGTTAAGACGTCATGATTTCTTAATTTATTTATTAATTTTACAATTTTAATGTAAAGTAAAGCATGTGATTGATGGGGGGGAGGTATATTTTTGCAGATTAATGTATTTGATTGTAGAGATAAAGGGCTCCTGTTTCACCGGCAGGATCTCTTATATTTGTTTATATTCAGTTGAGGAATCTGAAGGACTCATGGGAGTTGGAGTTAATGCCTGATTAAAAACAAAACAGATTAATTCAACTAAGCTGAACTGGACATTACTAGCTTCTAGCCTTAATGACAATTGGTAAGACAAGTAGATTTCTCCAAATGTTAATTTCTCTTCACTTGCTTCCTGGTAAATTCAGAATAAAATTTAAAGGACAGTGTAGATAACTAAGTAATTCTTCATCCTGGTTCTCCTCACAATATAAATAAATTTTTCCATGTCTGCCATTATTATTATTTTTTCTTCCTTGTTAGCTCCAGGTCTCTCTGACACCCACCACCCTGATAGATACACACTGCGGTTCATCTTATGTCTTTTCCATCAAAACACCTGCGTGTATCCATATTTCTTGATATCATAATTCTCTTCTCTGGGATTACAACCTGTCTTTTGTGTTTTACAAAAACAGCTCTTTACAGTAGGTCTTCATAAATTTCTTTCTTTTTTTTTTTTTTAAATCTACTGAGCAGAAAAATCTGCTCCATCTGCAGAAATATTAAACTGATACTTAATGTATGTAAAGACCGAACACATGAAAAGTTCATCTGTCTGTCTTTACAAAACATGCCAAGGAGCTTGAAGACATGATTTATACCTCAGTACCTGTTTTGGGTATCAGATTAAGGGCACGGCTTTCTCATGGAGCCTTTTTATTAGCACAGAGACAACCTTAAGCTACTCTTTGTCAGTTTTGTTTTCACTATCAATATTACTTTTGGCATACATCTGGTTGAATATTTGCTGATGAGTCCTGAAGGAATGTTTTTTGTGTTTCATTTGGATAATGCAAAACGCTGAGCAAACAAAGGTGTGAAACTCTCCAGAATCTCATCATGGTTTTAGCAGATTTACAGTTCAGTTATGATTCTCGTCTGTACACGGTTCATGAAGCACCTACAGTATACTTTTATTAAATCTGTTTTCACAGTATCCCTTGACAAGAAACTTGCTCCCTGTTCCATGTTTGCATAGAAAAGCCTGGATTTTCACTGACGGGCCAAAGGAATGTACCGGGCTGGATTCAGAGTTCATTCCACCCCAAATGAAGGTAAACTTCAGAGTTGCCGGCTCTCAAAGTGCTGAGCGTGAAACTCTCATGTACATTTTCCCATAAACTGGAAAACAATGGCTGATTTTGAAACCCCACACTACATACAAGTACTCACTGATTTTGACAAATTGGTGTATATAGCATGCAAAACAATTTAGCAATTTGCGGTATCTGAGAAGTACCTGGATGGTTTTCTATTTCTGGAAAGATTTCCAGGCTCAGATGATCTCAACCATCCATTTAGTTTTGTTGCCATAAAGACTGTGATGCATGTACATGTCATTATTATTAATTATTATTATTATTGTGTTAACATTATGTTTCACATAGGCAGATATCCCTGAATTAATCTCTGTTGTTTGTTGGTCTCTCTTTCCTCCCATCTCCAGTCTGGCTCTGATGAAGGTATTTAAACTCTCTTCATTAGTTTATTGTTTTTGGTGCCTTGTGTTTGCCCAGGAAGCTTGATCCAAAGTGAAGATTTCATGTAATCGCTTGGATTCATTAGCTCGGCTGCTTTTATAAATTGGCATTATATGAACTTTGAATCTGGTCTACTGGAATTAATTTGACTGCCTTTGATTGGACTGTATTGGATTTCTTTTCTGTAGAGAGCCTCGGCAGTAGATTTCACACTGAAAGACGACTCAAAGTTCTTTACAAATGCTTTCAGAAAAAAATAACTGAAAATAATAGAAATTAATAAAAACAGCATAAGAATGTAAATAACATCCACAAAAAAAACAAGAATAAAGCAAAACTTGGAATAGATAAGTAAAACATGTAGTAGTAGGTGCAGCATGAAATTGAATAAAACAAAAGCACAGTAAAAAAAAAAAATCCAGTTTAAAAGAACTCGGAGCCCTACTTGGTTTATATTTTACAACAAGATCAGAAACGTTGATTTGTATATGAACAGCAACAGTCTTTTGTGTAAGTAACTGGCTGCCAGTGTAAGGATCTCAGTTTTCCTGGTTCTTGTTAGAACAGCAGCTTTCTGAACGAGCTGAAACTGTCTAATCATCCTTTTGAGAAGACCAGACAGATTAGCTGCACAGTAATTAGGTCTGCTTGAGATATTTGTTTTAGCTGAAAAGGGCGTTTTAGTTCCAGCTTTGATGTGGCTGCTGAAACTCAGGTCTGAGTCAGTTAAAACTCCAAGACTCCTCACCTTGGTTTCTGGATTCAAGAGAGGCAGCAGCTTTTTTCCTTCCTTGTCTTGATTTAACTGGAAGGAAGCTTGATTGCATTCAGCCAATCACTCGGTCCAAGCTCCAACAGAGAGTCTAATATACCAGTCATTTGGTGCAAGAAAGTAAACCTGAGTGCATAATTTTGGTTAAAAACATTGTCTTCATGTAATGATCTGGCCTAGGGGAGGCCTGTAGAGGTTGAATAGCAGTGGTCCAAGAAAAGACCCTTGAGGGACTCCACAGTTCATGGGAATAAGCTCAGGACGTATGCTCACCCATAAAAAGAAACAAGCCTTTAAGATATGATTTGAACCAAATGAGAACTGGATCTGATACCCCCCCCGTTTCTTCCAGTCTTTCAAGCAGGTTTATGGTCCACAGTATCAAAGGCTGAAGTGAGATCAAACATCAAAAGAACAGATGTTTGACCCGAATCAGGATTCAGACCTTGATCAGTGCTGTCTCAGTTCTGAGATTTTGTGTGAACTTGGACTGAAATCTCTCTTAAAAGGCCAACCCTTTGCATTAAGACATTGTTCGGATTAATCAATATAGTTTTCTCAAGAGTTTTTTGAATAAAGTGAAGATCATGAATTCGCCAGTAAAATTTAAATATAAAAAATTCAAGCTTCTTTTCTTCAGAAGGGGCTTGACCAGTGCAGTTTTGAGAGAACTGTCTCATAAAAGAGATGCACTTGACAATTTTCAGCACATCTGTTTCTCAAGAAGCAAAAACAGTTTTAAAGAATGTGTTTGGAAAGATGTCTAAACAGCATGTTGTTCAATTCAGATAATTAACTGTGTTCTACAGCAGTGGTGCGCAAACTGTGGTACGCAACCGCTCTCACGGAGATAACATTCTGCTGTATTGTTAAACATTTTAAGGATTTCACCTTTTTTAGGAGGTATGGTACTATACTTAGTTAGGTACGTGTCAGGTTTCTATGTTATTTAAGATAAAGGTATAGTACTATTCAATAAACTGTATTCTCTTCAAATCTGACACTATGGCTCAGTGAATAAGCAACAACCATGTAGTTCAATAACAGCATTAATGATGTCAATAACTGCAGAACCATCAAGGTCCAGTTATATTCAATTTCATGAACAACATTAACAATTGAGTCTGTAAAAAAACAAAGTTCTGGACTGCAACAAACCTTTCAAGCCCCTTCGTTCTGCACGGTCGCGTGGTTCCTCCAATTTACATCAGAACTTTTCCAGCTCTTCCTTCAGCCCTTGGTATTTCTCAAGCTTCTCGTGTTCCTTCTTTTTGACGCTGTCGTCGCTTCGGGATGACCACATCCACCACCAGGTTTGTCAGTTTGGATTTGGAAGTCCCACAGGATCTTGACCCGTTCATCCTCAATCACCCTTGGAGGTGTCACCCCGTTGACCCTGGGACCTCAAATCCCTACTCAGGCACAGATGTTCCTGCGTATTATCCCGCTACCTGGTTGTGGTGCTCCATGTCTGCTTTGCCTTCCAGCATCTTCCACCCTGCTGTGATGTTCTGCACTGTTTCAGGGGGTCACAGGCTACATCTGGGGTTCTGTCTGCTGTGGTAGACCTCTATAGATCCTGTGTTTAGGGCCTGTTCTTGTGCAGCCATGATCAGCGCCTCTGTGCTGTTCTCAAGTCCAGCTTTGACTAGATAGCTCTGTGGTTTTACCTGCTGACTTTGGTACTTTGGTACAGTAGATCAGGTGTTCACACTATTGTCAGAGCAATCCGGATATCCTTGGGCAAGGTCCTTTATACTACAGTCATGGAAAAAATTATTAGACCCCCCTTGTTTTCTTCAGTTTCTTGTTCATTTTAATGCCTGGTACAACTAAAGGTACATTTGTTTGGACAAACATAACGATAACCACAAAGATTGCTCATAAGAGTTTTATTTAAGAGCTGATATCTTACCATTTTCCATGGTTTTCTTGATTATAACCTAAATCACTTAAGTTTTTACATCAATAGCTATGGCGTTGTACTGCCAAAAACACTGCTTTTATGCATTCAGTGTTTTCCTTTCTGTCTGTTTTAGTCACATGATGACGTTTAGTGGTACCAGGTATTAAAATGAACAAGAAAGTGAAGAAAAAATGGTGGTCTAATCATTTTTTCCATGACTGTATATGCCTAAAGTGATCTCCTATCAACCTTCTCAGTTCATAGGAAGCAGTGATGGCATAGTTTGTCAAGCTGCTTCTAAGTTTTGTCTATAATATGCGTTACATATCTCTTTTATCGCCTAATTACATGATTTACCTAAACATTAATGTAAAGTGATCTTATAGCCAACTGCAGATGTTTTACAAGCTGTAATTGTCACATTTCTCATCATCCACTACTAAGTGATATTCCTGGAAATCTGGCCTGTAAATATGGACATACCATTTAGAAGGAGCTTACTTCTATGGAGAGCCATTTCATTCACAATGAAATTAATTAATTAATATTAGAATTAATAAATAATCCATGAAATAAATAAATATGTCAATGAAATAAATCCAGAATAATTTAATACAATATATATTTGTAAATGGCCACGATGTTTTTTATTTTATGGGCTTTTTTTTTTTTTTTATGGTATATTTATTTATTAGTGAAGCTTTTATTTTGCAATGCCACATTTATGTATTTCAGGAAACTTTTCTTTTGCAACACCACTTTTATTTCAGGGCTCTTTTTATTTCAGTTCCTTATATTTCATAACCTCCCATCAGAAGCTTCCAATTAAATGTGAAGCATACATTTATTGCCCTATTCCCCGTACTCTACGGGGTAACACACACCCCATCTGCTTAAAAACTGTTCTCTTCCATCACGCTGTGATGCGATTAAAGGACATCTGCTAAAGCACACATCCCTTTAACCTACAAACCTTCTCAACCCATCCAAGATAACTGATGAACTTTCATCATCTCAGTGTGAAAAAAATACCTAATTTGTTCGAATCCATTTGTCATATACCACATAATCGTCTCCATGCATACGGCAGACACTTGACGATTAAATCTTTAAAGGATTTGGGCATTGGGGTTTGTGGTCCTGATGCTCACAGAGGGAGAACAACTAAATCGTCCATATTTCCTTCTTTCTTTTTTTTATGACATGGTGGGGCACTATAGCATGAGCTTCCTCGCATGACTCAAGTACTATCATGAGAAACAGATGGGAAACTGTACTTAACTGCTGTAAAACACACTTTAGAGGAACTAGGCTTTCCCAGAAATCCGATGACAGTTTTAATCATCTTTTCAGATAGAAAAGTATTTTTATTCACAGATGAGTCCCGAGTACAAAACTCTTTGTTTGGAGTAACTGGTTATTTTCCATTTAATCTTGGAGTAAATTTGCTGGGACTTCCACTTTCTTGAATGCTTTGCACTTGTGAATAATCTTTCTCATGACGGGACCGTTTGTTTGGAAACTGTTCAATCAATCTTTCCACATCTCTGTATAACAAAAATTGCTTCTCAAAGACCATTTCTGATTCTCTGTTTTCATACATACCTGAATGCTCCAGACCAGATCTCTTTTTCTTTCTTTACCCAGCTGGCGTTCGGCAGGAAGGCCCCCCATTATGATCCAGGTCCTGCTCAAGGTTTCATCCTCTCAAAGTGGAGTTTTTCCTTGCCACTGTTTTTTTTTTTTTTTTTTTTTTCACTTGCTAATATTATAATTTTAGTAATGATATTTGCTCGGGGGTCGTGCTCTGGGTCTCTGTAAAGTGCCTAGAGAAAATTAGCAATGTAATTAGCATTGTAATTCAAATAAAATTGAAAGGAACTGAATTGAACCAGTGAACCAGTTTATGAAGAGTTATTGATTAGCAGGACCTGACTGCACCCTACCCTCTTAAAGGCAGCAAATAGAAGCAGCAATTAGCCTGGCTCAGTTTTACGCTACGATTATTATGTCATTCTGTTTGTACCAAATTAAGTATATAAATAAATAAATAAATAAATAAAACAGCATTAAAAGAGGAAGTAGTAACCTTTATGTATGACTGTTTCTATAGTCACGGTTCATCATTTAGACCAGGGGTCTCAACAGGGCTTGACGCTAACTTTTTTGGCTCACCAGCCACTGTGGCTAGTGTTTTTCCTCAGTCATTAGCCATTTAGTCTTTATGCTAGCTGCAGTTTTGCTGTCAGTTTTTTTTCTTCTTCACAATATTCTTGCATTTACATTTTAAATACAAACACTTGGTACAAATATTGTGATGTGTCATGTCAAAGAATAAGTTACCAGCCAAAGTTGCTTGTGAGACAGAAATTGTTTCTAGCCACAGCTAAATTTTTACCAGCTTTTGGCCGGTTGGCCGGTGTCAGTGTCAAGCCCTGGCTGTCAAACTGATCCGTGAAAGGTCCGTGCGGCTGCGGGTTTTTGTTCCAACCAGCAGAAACACAGCTGACTTGTTTTATTCAAATCAACTGAACTGGTTAAGACCTTTAGTTGATTGACTAAAACCAGTCAGCTGTGCTGCTGCACGGTTGGAACAAAAACCTGCAGCCACACGACGCTTTCACGGATCAGTTTGACACCTGTGATTTAGAGGGATACACAAAATGTTCAGGCTAAACAATTTACCAAGCGGATTCTACGTAGGACAGGACGTAAAAGTGAACAGTTGAGGTCTGCTTTTCTCTTCATCTGAGGAGATATTCACACCCTCTTCCAGGACTTGTCTTCAATGTGTGGTATGTCAGACATTCACAGCCTTCAAAGTGCTGTCTGCTGTCGCTGGTCTAAATCCTGCTCGAAGGAACGATATGAACCTGATGTACTTACGACCGGTAGTCCGGTTAAGCACCCCCAAAGGTTTCTAATTTGGATCTGTGTATGTTTGTCACATTTGTGTGTTTCCTCTTTGACCTCACTGAATTCCAGAACACTTTCATCGACCAGTCTGTATTGCCGTGGTTATGCTTGCTTACTGATTACAACAGTGGCACGTTTAAGCCTGTCCAAACAGCCGTCTACACCCGTGCGCCTGACAGCTACAGCTATATTACCGTCTGCAGCAGGTACGTGGATCGGAGCATAAACACCTGTTCTGTTTCCATTCATCACACTTATATCTGCAGACCTCTTCAGGTGCCCATTTTTACACAGATCTTGAGAAATATTTACGTAAAATGTATAAAAAATGCATAAAAGGACCGTAAAGTGTCTTGTGTAATATAACCCCAAATCTGAAAATATGGGATGATACGGAAGATTTGAGGAAATAACCTGCAACACTTCTTCCATTCACTGTGAGTTTTATTTCTTTGCATTTCTTTATGATCAAAAGATTTTGTTTTTTTTTTGTTAATTTATTTTAATTGAGGCTTGCAACCTAAAGTGTTCTAGTATCAAATGAAGAGTTTCAGGTGTTATTTTGTCCCATCTTAGACTTGTTCACTCGTCAGGAAATTCCTTCTTTGAATCATTTAATGATATTTGGCACTTTAGACTATTTTTAAACATTAAAAAGATTTTTTTTTCTGTCTGTCTTGCTCCTCAAACAAATAACCCTTTCATGGATCCTGCATTTGTACAAAATCATCATTGCAATTACCTGTTGAAGTCAACCATCTCTTTACCAGCAGTCAGTTTCCTCATACCAACATTTTGGCACTGGAGAGGAAGGTCCCAAAGAAAGCAAAGACGGAAGAGAAAATAAATGTTTGAGTGAGCAAGAGACCAAACGAGTAGATGTTACAGTGTTTTAAAAGTGACTGAACCTTTTCACCTACAGGGGGACCCTCTGAACTAAAAAAAAAACTGCAACTGTGTTGGTAATAAAACATTATATACTGTATGCTGATAATATTCAGTCAGTAGTATAATAATATAAAATATAACTCTCATGCTAAAGGAACCACATTAGCTTGTGTATCTAAATAGAGAGTCTTTATTTGGTACTCAGACCAAGACTTTTCACACTATAACATACTTCCATTAGGGACAACATTTTCATCGCTGTGCAGATGATATTATATGATATGATATTATATGATATTTTATGATATATGATGATATTATAGCTAACTGGGACATAAAGATGTGCATGACTGCTAATTTCCTGTTGCTAAACTCAGAGAAGACTGAGGTTCTTGTCGTTGGACATGAACACTTCAGAAATAGACTGTCAAGTTAATGAATAACTCTGGATGGCATTACTTTGGCATCTAGTACTACTGTGATGAACCTTGGAGTTATTTCTGACTTAGACTTGTCTCTTAAATCACGTATAAAACAAGTTGCTTGGCAATATTGCTAAAATGAGGAAACTCCTATCCCAGAATGATACAGAAAAACTTGTCCATGCTTTGTTACTTCAAGGTGGGATTAGAAATATTCCTTGTTGTTCCTTGTTGTTGTTAAATGACTCTGAACAGCCTCCAGCTGACCAAAAATGTTGCAGCCAGAGTTCTGTTGAGGATGATCAGCAGAGATCACGTTTCCCCCAATCTTACTGTCTCTTCGTTAACTTCTCGTGAAATTCAGAATAAATTCAAAATCCTATTCTCCACATATAAAGTTTGAAGGGCTCCCTCTTCTCTCAGATCAGATGAAACACTCAGACTCACCTGTTTTCAGCTCCCTTTAAATAAGATTTTATTCAGGAGCTCAAATCTGCACAGCCTTTTTAAAACTCTTTTTACTGTTTTCTTTGTTTTTATGCTTTTATTCTTTTACTTTTTAATGCTTTCTTTTTTTTTTTTCTGCGATGCTTTTAATGTTTTATGTGAAGCACTTTAAATTGTTTTGTACATGAAATGTGCTATACAAATAAACCTGCTTTGCCTTCTCTGAGAGAAATTTTAGCTCCATATCTCCCCAACAGAACATCTGGCTCTCAGACTTCCAGGTCCTGGAGTTTCCAGAGCTGCAGTTGTAAAGCTCCTCTCTCATGTTCAGAGACCAGACACCGTCTCTACTTTTAAAATTAGACTTTCTCTATTTTTTTATAAAGCTTCAAGTTAATGGATAGTTTCACTGATCCTGTGTATCCTGGGAGTATTTGAGCGTGACATGTACATGAGCATGAGATGTACGTATTGTCTGTTTTTCCTCTCAGACCCCCCCTTGATCAAGGAAGACAGCCGCCCTCCCTGAGCTTGGCTCTGGTTGTTTTAGCCTTGTTAACCAGGTCAAATCCTCTCAACTGTCACTTCATGTCTGCACCAAAACGTAAAGATTTAATGCAATCAGATGTTGAATTCCTTATATGGACTATTATTTTTTATCAATTTGCATTAAATAAGTTTTGAAGTTTGAACTCAGCTGAACTGGAATGAAGGGGATCATGAAATAAATATAGACATAAATGGCTTGGATTTGCTGTATTTATTCATGTTTTACAACAATGATAATTATGTTGCTGTATTTTTTTTTTTAATATCATACTCGGATCGGTAGTCGATACCCACAGCTCAAGTATCAGAATCCGTATCGGGAGGGAAAAAATGATATCAAAACATCTCTAGTTGTGAATTGGAGCTTTACAAGTTAAACGTAACTGAATTGAAGTATTTAAAGTCATTCAAAGTCATTTGTGCTGTTCCTGAGCCATTCAAAACATTTTAAACAATGATGACTCTGCAGGAAGAGACCTGGGAGATGAAATGCAGATGTGTAATTGCCACTGAGGGAGTAATTATCCAGAGAGGGCCTGATGGAGGACCCAAATGCAGGATGCATCAAATGGATGAGGGGGGAAAATACACACTTATTAAACCTACTGGAAGAACAAAAGACATTTCATCCAACAAGAGAATTATATGTAAAACATCTGAATAAACCAAAGCACTAACAGGTGTTTAACGTGGAAATGAAACAGGAAGGACAGCAGGCAAACTGGCAACTCACAATGAAGGGTAAACAGAGAAAGACAAAACACAGAACCACGAGCAAAGGAAGTAACAGCAGATGAGACACACAAGGGAAGACATTTTTCTGAAGCAACAAATGGAGTAAAGAAAAAAAAAAGAAGCAGACACTTTGACAGTAATGTTGAGTCCAGAGCAAGAGGAACTAATGCTGCTGCTTCACTTACAATCCTGAACTGTAATAAATACCAGCTCTCAGTATTCTGCAAATACAACCTACATACAAGCCAAAAATAAAAAATAAAAGATCGTATCGTCAAAGTGCAAAACCTTAAGAGAGATTTGCATAAGTAAAAATTAGAAAATTAGAAAGAAAGAATGGACCAAAACTCCTCCACAACCTCTCAAGAGTCTGATAAGGTCATACAGAAAACACCGACTTCAATAAAGACAATGAAATAGTTCTACAGGATGTTTTTATGTTTTTCTAATACTAAACACCCACTGTGATCAGACGATTTTTATTGTTAATTGTCATGAGGTTTAGATGTTCTTGGGAATTTTAGGAAGGCAACAGGAAAATCAGAAAACCCTGCAGTAAAGGGGGTTCCCTTTCATGGCACAATGTAGATTTTTGTTCACATTGATTAGGGTTATTGATTTAATGATGATAAAAACCTGCGGCGAGTCTGCAAAATTGCTTATCTCTTTTCTTCTGCGCTCTTTGAAACAGTGGCATGATTTAGTCATTTGCAAGTGTTCGTTACAACCCCTTTAACATCTGGGGACGACCGTGCTGTCTTCCTGGTTGCACACGAGGTTTCCTAAAGCCTCGCGTCTGGTGGACTCGTTTCAGGGTGAGCGGGAGCCACACAAATTGGAGCAAATAAAGCTAAATGTGATCCAGACAGGCAGGTCAAATGGGCAATTATAGGAGAACAGCTAAATCTATTAGGCGGTATTTCCTCTGAAATAAGATCAGTCTGTTTTATTTTCTACACAGTAAAGTTCACATCTTCAGAGCGGTTTTATTGGTTGTGATGTTGGAAGATGCCAAGTTCTCAAGCAGCAGAAATATAAGAGCCCATTTCAAACGCATTATAAAATGTGTCCGTCCAGTCATTTCGTCCTCTTCAGGATCACAGGGGGCGGAGTTTACCCCTTCTGTCATCAGGTAAGAGGTCCGGGGTCCTCCCTGGACGGGCCACCGGTCCCCCACAGGGCCACACAGAGACAAATGAGGAACAACCGTGCACACTTACTCATGCATGAAATTAGGAATCATCAATCAGCCAACAACAGGCAGACTTTTGGACTGTGGGAGGAAGCTGCAGCAACTGCCAGAGAGAATCTTTAGTATTTGCTCTTCAACTGTTTATCCATCCTTTATCCGTTTAGTCTAATGTAGGGTCAAAAGGTGAAAGGCAGGGGTCCACCCCGGATAAGTCACCAGTCCATCACGGGCCACATGTGGATGAACAACCACACACTCACTCCTATGGGTAATTTAGAACCACCAATTAACCGGACATGCAGGTCTTTGGACTGTGGGAGGAAGCCGGAGTACCCGGAGTACCCGGAGTACCCGGAGGAAACCCACGTAAACACACGGAGAACATGAAAACTCCACACAGAAAGACCTGCTGAGGTTCAATCCAGGAACCTTCTTGCTGTGAAGCAACAGTGCTAACCACTTAGCCACCGTGCTACTCTTACAACTGTTTAACTTGGCTTAAATGTTTTGGGTGTCCCTCCACACATTTTTTACTTTCCTCCTGATAGAACTGATGGAGCTGAGTCTAGTTGATTTTCTTGAATTGAAGCCCCTTTAAAACTAATTTGGAGGTATGTTTGAGATCATAGTCCGCTTGGAGGACCCATCCAACCACCCAAGACTTAACTTTTTGGCTGATTTCTTGAGATGCTGCTTCAATATTTGCATAAAATCATCTCTCCTATTCACTGCGGTTACATGATGTTTTTTAATTCGGAATTAATAATAAGAAGAAAATAATTCCGAATTAAACTATTTTCCTTCGAGTTTACATGGAAATAGTAATTCCAAATTAAGGTTTACATGGAAAACACGTTTGTTCGGCTTTATCCAACTCCGCTTTAGGTCTGGGGGTTGGTAAGGGTTCTGATTGGATGGGGGGGGGGACGTCTTTACGTATTTACGTCTATCGGAAGAAAACAAACTTAGCTAACTCAGTTAGCAACAATATTTTAACTTAGGTGGCGTCTCTATCTGTGAAACCTCCTTCATTTAACCTGGCCGCTACAACTTTGAAAAGTTCACAATTTTAATGTTTCCTGCCATCTGTTCTTTTAATTATTTCCAGTTCCTCCAAGCTATTTATTAAATAAATCGTCTCTGCTCTTGACCACCGTTTACTGCGTGCTGCCATTTTGAAAACAAGCCCAGCGCGGAATATAAGCATCATCGCGACAGACGGGCAAGAGAACTAGCATGCGCAGAAAGACGGGAATTAATTTAAACAGGAATGAGTGTTTACATGACCGCGAAATTATTTTATTCAGAATTAGAATCAGAATAAACCAGCCACTTACTTCGGAATTAAGTTTAATTCGGAATTGACATTTTCATATGGAATTAAGTGTTTACATGGTAACTTTTATTCGGCTTTAACTTTAATTCTGAATTAAAGAGGAATTAAACTTCCCATGTAAACGCACTGATTGAGTAGCAAAGCCGCCCCACATCATGGTACCGCCACCCTCGTGCTTCACAGTTGGGATGATGTTCAGAGGCCTGCGAGCTTCTCTCTTTTTACTCCAAATATAATGATACTCGTCTTTAAAAATTAAGATCCTTGGGTCTCTAATGTGGCTTTTTAATTTAAAGGTGGTTTTAGAACAGTGTGTTTCGGCTCATGTTGATACAGAACGTGCTTTACTGTGGATCGGGATGGTCTCTCCCAAGGTCTTTGACTGTTCTGGGGTTCATTTGCACATTTCACCTCAAAGCTCGTTCATCTCTGGGACACAAAAGCATCTCCTTCCTGATGACTGTGCGCTCCCATGCTGTTTGAACTTGTGTATTATTGTTTAAACAGATGCACGTGGGACACTGAGGCATCTGGAAATTACACCCAAGGATGAGAAAGACTTTCGAAGGCCCACTATTCTGTTCTTGATGGCCTGGTTGATTTCTTAATCTGGGAGCCAGTCATACTTTCTTTTTTTTCCCCCCTCCTTAATGTCAACTGTTGCATATATGAAAACATTCGGTAATAGACATGTTATTTGTCCTTGAGCTACTGAGTTATAGCCCTAGAAGATCTAAGTTTTTGAAAACTGCTGTCTCACTATATCACATTTGTCACCACTGGAGTTCAGAGGAGCAGCTGGACTGTTAGCACTTGTGTTCGGTTGTAGAGAATCACAGCTGTTAAAGTGCCAGGATGTTACAGCACGAGGCAGGTGGTTTTGAGGTCTTACCTGCCTTCCTTGATATCAGTGCAGTTTGGCATAAAATAGCAAACATCCATCCATCCTTTATCTTTACCTGCTTATTCCTCTGCAGGGTCACGGGGTCTGCTGGAGTCTATCCCAGCTCTCTTCGGGCGAAAGGCAGGAGTCCACCTGGACAGGTACCAGTCCATCGCAGAAAATAGCAAACAGGAAAGCAATAAACAATAATATAACAACCAATATGCAAATACATATAAATCACAGGTGTGAACAGTGTGTGCCAAGACTTCAAATTCAAATTCAATTCAAAAATACTTTATTAATCCCCCAAGGGGGAAATTCAAGTTTCAGTACACCAGTTCAAAATTCTGGTGTACTAGAGGAGCTGCTAGCATCCAGCGCTCCTTTTCATGCCCGGTCCCGTGGTCCGAGTGCTAACTCCAGGTAATAGCTGTCAACAGCCGTTAAAACAGTTAACAGCCGTTAGAACCAGTATATCTCCATAATGATGACCAGTGAGATATCTCCAGGTCAGAGGAGGAAACACCGATGAACCAGACCGTCTCCTCTGGGAAGACTGAGCTCCATTCAGTCCGGCGAGCGACGGAGCCGACCGTCCCAGAGCCCGGTTCATCATGCGGACCGGACCAGGCTGTTGTCGTCTCCCCCGGCGGTGCTGGGCCCCACCGGGTCACCAGACGGCCCCTGCCAGGTCAGCTGACCCATCCGGCGTGTAGACAGCTGGACGGGGGCAGCATGCCGCCGCTACGTCGGGGGCCCGTCCCGGCTCAGTGACGCTGCAGCCCGGATCCAGTGGCGGTGGTTGCTGCGGGTAGCAGTTCAGGGCTACTTAGCTTAGCTTTCCCGAACTGGCCTCCATCGACACCGTCCATGTCCACGGCGGCAGGTCTCCACCAGCCGCAAGAGGACCGATCCGCCCCCTGCAGACAGTATGTAGACATCCGACCGCAGATCACCACAAACCGGGCACAAACTGGAGCGTCCAGCGTTCAGCGTCCAGCGTCGCAGGAACAAGTCCCGGAGCAGCAGCGAGTAGCCTCCATGCCAGGCGTCGTCCGGGCAACTTGGTCTTACTCTTGGGTGTTGCAATAATTCACCCCCCAAAAAACATAGTTTATGGATTCATTTCAAGCTACAGCCTCCAAGAGAGAAACATGAAGTCGACACTGAAGTGCTAAAAATGCAGTTCCTTGAACGGCCACTTGGAGCTGGTTCCAAATACAAGCTGATAACCTTCAACAGAAGGGTACGTTTTCACACAGCGTGGTAGAAAAACCTAATTTATGACATCTGTACAGGGGTGAATATTTCAAAGCTGTCTCCATTTAATACTATTACCAGGTAAAAATATGCACGACTATGAGCAGGTCTGCTATCAGTGACAACAGTAGTGTCCTTTGGTTTTCACTTTGATGCATTTCTTGTATTTCACTGCAAGGTCTCATGATGGAGACTGCTGAATCTGAATCTGTCAGTCCACAACAAGTGGGTGTCTCAGTGTTTATAGTACATCCATCATTTACTCTATATACAGTCTGTGGGTTATTTCTGTACATCAACATTCACAAACTGCCTTGTTGGAACCATTTATGGTTAAATGTGCACATGTAGTCAGTTGTGTGAGGGTGGGCCATGTAAACATGCTTATACCCCCTACACTGTGGGAGTTTTTTTTACTTGCTATTATCCTTGATGTGGATCTAATATTATAATTTTAGTTAATGATATTTGCTCGGGGGTCATGCTCTGGGTCTCTGTAAAGCGCCTAGAGACAGTTGACATTGTAACAGATGCTATACAAATAAAATTGAATTGAATTGAATAGAATTAAATGACTGACAGCTTGTACATACATGCACCTGAAAAATCCCAATTTTAAAAGCTGGGTAGCCCTTCCATCTCCCTACGCCTCAAATGCACAAAACAAATAAGGACACCCCTCCATATTTACGTGAAAATGTACAACAGAGAGGAAGGGCTAAGTGTCGGGGCAAGGGTGAATTTTCTCATTAATCTGTTGTCATAACTTTAGTTTATTAACTAGACACAACCCTGAATAAATGATGGCAGTCACTATAAAAGGTCCAAATGTCAGGACTGGGAAGAGATCAGGGAGGATGACATCAAAAGTCAGTTACACCTGTTTCATTAGCTTCCCTGGCTGTCATTGTTGTAACCATCGCAGCAAAAGTATTAATTTTTTACCCAAATCCTTATCAATTAATAAAACTGAGAGAAAAATGCTTAACCAACCCAAATAGTGATTAAAATGTGTTTTACGCCATTAAATTGACACCTCAAATGGCTATGGTTGAGATCAGGATGTCATCCAATCACAGTACATGACACACAGTAAAGCCTTTTACTACATACGATATACTGACTCTTGAATGAAATGTTATAAAATCTGGATTAATCCTTTTCAATCTAAATTTTAGAGAATCCGACACACTCTTTACACGTCAGGCAGATGATATTCAGCCCGTTACGTATTCATGAACCCAGACGGGACCAGTAACCAGGCTGAACTACAAACATGTCTCTGTGACATAAAGATCTGGATGACGGCCAGTTTCCTGCTTCTGACTTCAAGACTCAGGTTGTTGTCTTTGGATCTGAGCTCTTCAGAAATAGACTGTCTAGTTTGTCTTTTCCTCTTTAGGGGTCACCACGGTGGACCATCATGTTCCAAATACCGATTCGGCAGATGTTTTTACGTTGGATGCCCTTTCTGACAAAGCCTTTCTGTTCAATCAAACTTTATTTGTATAGCATGTTTAGTACAACTGGTGTAATATGGAAGTATTTCTTTGCTATCTGAGTTTGAATACAAATTTTTAAGATTGAACCTGGTGGTCTGGAAATAGTTATATGGAGTGTTTAGTGGACAACTGGGTATGAGCTTGTGTCTGAAAGTCCCATCTTAAATCTTCTGTTTCATACAGGTGAGCTCCATGGATGGCCTGCTACTGTATGAGAAGAAGGGAGGAGATCTCAGTCACAGTTAAGGTGTTTTTGCGGATTTTCTGCCAAATTTCTGTATCAGTCATAACTGATCACGTCTTTTTTCTCACACTTTGACTGGGAGGGACATTGCTGAGTTTTCCGTGTATATTAGCTTATATACTTTTTACAGCACATTGGGCCTCATTCATGAAATCTTTGAAAATCTGAGAAGATTTACACATAAATGATCTCCTTACTAAAAACCTACTCCTGATTCAGGAGCGCTACGTTTATAAGCGTGTGTACGTTTCTGATTTCCATTTAAAACTGACAGTGCGCCCCCGAAGGTTAATAATTAGCATAAATCACTGCCCAAGGATGCCATATGTAAGGTAGAAAGGTATCAACCTGCACATCTACCTTCAGTTCAGTTGAGTTTAATTCAACTTTATATGTATAGCATCTATTATAACAGTGGTGCACAAACTGTGGTACATGTACCACCAATGGTACGCCAGCGCTCTCTGGTGGTACGCGGGGAAACTTAAAAAAAGAATTATGTGTTGGACAAGTTCACTTTCTACACGAACAAGTTCAGTTCATAGTTTACAGAAAATAAAGTGAACTAGTTCAGTTCATGATTTCAAAACATTAACTAAATAGTTCATTTTTAGTTATTTTTTCTTATTTTTTTTTTTTCAATGTTTGCTGCGAGCAATTCTTTGTCAAAATGATTGCCGCTGTCCATATACTACACCACCACAAACTGCAATTATTTTATCCATTTTATCTGTCTTAAACTATGTCCAATTCAGAATCTTTTATCCAACCAAGGTTCACATTAGCATTGAAGGGACAAACCATGTAAAACTGTAATTTCTGTTTCAGTTTCTTTCTACAGCAGCCATTCCCAAACTTCAGGATACCAAGGCCCAATTTGAAATGTGAAAAATATCCACCCAAACCTTTAATCACAACTATGATCACCAGACAGGACTAGAAGCTATGTTCTGATATTAATGTGAGGGGTCAACAAAATGACAGTAGAATAACTTAACTGGTTTGTTTTATTACTTCTTAATGTTTTTTTTTTAATAATGTCATGAATATTTTAAAGTAATTCACAACATATTTTAAAAAAATTGAGAACTTAAAACATATTTGTTTAATTTTAATGACCTCACACGGGCCGGCCCACCTGCAGTCCCACAACGGCCCACCAGGGGGCCGCGGCCCACACTTTTGGAATCACTGCTCTACAGTATGTTAAAAATATGAGGAAAAACCTGCTGCCAAATGGTCTTTATTATAAGACAAAAACAGGTCCTTAAAAGGTGCAAATGTTTTTCCCCCCCATTTCAATATTTCAATCCCTCCCCGGAGTCGGGGGTCTCCTCCAGCTCTGGGTAACTGTAGCTCTCATCTTCCTCCATGCTTGTTTTAAACGTTTGATGACGTAATTGTTAGCGTGACAAAAGCGACAGCCCGTGTTGCCATGTTTGATTGCTACATACTCGTCTCGTTTGTGGTGGATTTTAAATGGGGTTCGCTGGAAACCTGGAACGGTTTTGACCGTGCGTGAAAGAGCGTCGTTCACAACTGCCCAAATGAACTCCTTCACGCCCGACGCTCGTCAAGGAGAAAGAGAGCACGCTCAGTTCACGTTAGCACAAAATATGAACTAGTTGGTGAACTTTCGTTCAACGAACACGTTCAGGTACAACACTGCATATAATGCATTATAAATACAACGTTTCAAATGAAATGTGTAGCTTGAGCTAATTAATATAGTGTCTTTTAGAAAAATATTTGTTACATATTCAATTGCAGTGCAGATGTAACAACTTTTGAGTGTTTATTTTGCTCTGTATGAGAGTATGAATGTGTGAGAATTGTTGGACAGAGTTGTAAATGTGTGATTCAGTAAGGTAACAATTCAGGTAACAATAAATAACTACAATAAGGGATAAACATCTCTCCTGTGTGTTTAAAGCTAATTTAGAAGGCATATATGGCTATATTTTAAAGTTGGTCATCATGGTGGTACTCAAAGAGCTAAACAGTTTCTCAGGCGGTACGCAGCATTAAAAGTTTGACAACCACTGTATTATAATACAAAGTATCTCCATGTGCTTTGGAAGATAAACCGCAAATATGATCAACTATAGCTAATATTATTGAATCTTAGAGACAATGGCAAGTTAAAAAAATTTAAACAAACAAACAAAGAACCCTACGCACATGTTCAAAAACGAGAGAAAAAGAAAAAAAACTGCGTTGCATCAATAATAATAATAACGGCTGCCGTGAAAATAGTAACCACTAGATGGCAGCACCAGTCAAAACCGGTTGTTGCCGCTGCGTTTGAAGACACAAAAATGTCTGGAATAACTGGAGGAAACTACGAGACCAAAGAGCAGATGTCTACAAAGCTGAAAGGGAGTTTTATTGATGAGACCTCTTAATTAGGAAGATGGAAACAGACGCTTCTGCAAGAGTCAATTGCAAACTTCAAAAGTTGGCTTCTATTTTTTATATTATGTTATATTGCTATGTATTCTGACAACCACATTTTAAGAAAATGATAGGTTAAAATAAAATTTATAGCACATTAATTTCTTTAATTGTAGGTTTAAAGTTTGTTGGCCCTCAAACTTAGTTTTCCTTCGTTAGTTCCATTAAATCATCCGCAGGAAACGAGGAAATGTGTTATACCTTTCACAAATGACATCTGGTCATGCAGTAGCCCTGCAGTTCTGGTCCAGTCAACCGCTTACCACAGAAGTATTCAATAAGATCTGGATTATCCGAGTAGCTCCATCCACAACTTCTACCTGTGGTTGGAGGCGGGGCCAGATTTGATTTTGAACAAGAAAAGTTCACAGCTTATTTTCCTGAATGCCAAAACGTGAACATTTTTCTCCGTCTAACAGCTTGAACACACACTTTTTCCCATTTCTCGTTTCATGAATGAGGCACGTTGTTCGTTGTTGTGAGTCTGAACAACAGTCTTTAACAGCTGCAAAGTTATTATTCTAGAAAAAGGTGGTAAACGTGTAAAAAGCCGGTTTGGTTTCCATTTGTTGAAGATGACAGAAGGATAGAATTTAAAATTCTTCTCCTCACATATAAACCCGTAAAGGGCCGAGCCTCCAGTTATCAAGCTCCTCTCCTGTGGAAGCAACTCCCAGTAATCCAGGATTTCTACCTTTAACATTTGGCTCTTTTTTTTTTTTTTGACAAAGCTTGAAGTTCAGGTTTGCTCAGATGATCTATCGTTACCAGCCTGGAGAAACTCTGTTCTCTTTACTCTTTTTGTATATATAAGTCTGTATTATTCCCACTGACATTGTCCTCTTTTGTGTCTGATAGGCAGATATCCCCGGACTAATTGCTCGTGTTTGCTGGCCCCCGTTTATATAAATTTTAAATCTGGTTTCTACACATACCCATTACCCATAAGGCCACCTTCTTAAAGGGGCCAGGCTGGCTCACAGCATTTCTTCACTGTGAGAGAACGCGCACAACATCCTGAGATGTTTCCACCATTTTTTAAATTTTTAAAAATTATATCATATATTTCTGAAAAAATCTGTGAATAACTAAAACCGTGGAACTTAAACCGCGAAGTGGCGAGGGATCACTGTGCCTCAATTACACTTATTATATCACCCAGACTGAACTGAACTGTCTCTAATTGGACTGAATTTAACTTGTTTGCTTTCTGTGTAAATTACTTTTGTTGAGCATTGTTGTGATGCAATTTAACTGAGCTGAGTTTATGTGACAGGTTTGCCCAGACTAGATGCAAAGTGCATGGATCAATAAAACATGATATGCTATTCAATAATTAGATAAATTATGCCTGTAACTAAATGAATTTAAAAAGAGGTGCTTGGGAAATGAATTCACGTTGTTGCTGCTATGGGTCGTTTCTGAGATGGCGGCTATGACATCACTGCCCTCTGGACCCTGAGGTTGACAAGGTGACATTCCAGCCCAGGTTAGCACAAGGGCTCTTCAGTGCAGCAAGGAAACGCTGATGAGGAACGGACAGGTGTCTTTATCACCAGCGCACAGCTGTATCCATTAATCAAACACAACTAAAACCCCCTGCAGCCACAAGTGAGGCGGGGGGACTGTTTTTAGAGCAACACCAAAGGGGAAACGCTTCTAAGGCAGGAGCTTAAGCATCAGGATGGCAGCATATGACGTTTCCTGCCGCGTTATGCAAAACCGCAATACCAGGCCTTCATCGCAGCCGTGGAGGGAAGGGAACATGATCACGCTGAGGACAGGGGGCTTAGATGGAACAGAGCGGAAACCCACTTCATGTTAGTCTATTAATTCTGTGCTTAAAAAAAAAAAAAAAAAAGAAAAGGTGATGCCTCATTGCACAAGGTGTCACGAACAAAAAGGAGAAAGATGTGGAAACTTTTTTCACTTTTGAAGAAAGCCCGATGGCTTAACTTCAACAAAGCTTCAGCGGTCAGACCGATGTCCTCACAGTTACCCCCAGAATATTCTGGTATACAGAGGGGGGAGTGGGGGGGGGCATGTCCACACAGGTCCACTTTGGTCTCACGTGTCTAGAGGACATTGTTCCAGAAGTCTAGCGTTGTTCAGATGCAGGTTTATGAACCTCAGACCTGCTTCCTCCTGGTAACACTTCCATACAAACTTTACTCCTTTAGCCTTCTTATCATTATATTTGGATGTTTATGTTGTTGTTGTTGTTTTTTTTTTTAAACTAGGGGTGCACGATAACTATCAGGCCGATAACAGGAAAATATGACGTCATTCCGATAAGTCTTATATGACGAATAGCCCGATAACATTTATATTTCTGTCAACACAGCAGTGTCTCGCTCCCTCTGAGCCTTGAATGACCGGCAGTGAATGTTATGTTCAAGTGACGTGGGCAAAATCAGAAAAACGATATCTCAGTAAGGAAAATCAAGAATACCCCCTCATGTCAGAAAACAACTTGTTAACTTGATCATAATTTTGGTTGTTACTGACTTTAATTGGTATTCGCAGTATTTTCCCACATGTTACACATACAAATAGAAAAGGCTGAAAGAACGACTGTAAAATAAGGGAACGTGGGAATTTACGTTACACCTTGAATGCAGCATAGGTGCTGATGAAAACAACATGGCGGCGATTGTATGGAACTTCGTTAAAGTTTCAGAAGAAGATAGTTTGGTGGTTATTTGTGACAAATGCTCCAAGCGAAGGAGGCAAAAATACCACAAGCTTTAATACGTCAAACCCGATCAGCCACCTGAAACATAACCATTGCTTCGATGGAGTTTTGAAATTGCGCTAGCGTGAGCTAATGTGAGCTAATGCTAATGTGAGCTAACGTGAGCAAGGCAGCAGCAAGTCTCTCTTCACCTCTCCAGCTTCCATGAGATAAAAACAAAAAAACAAAACAAAAAAAAAGTACTGAACATAATTTACTTTAATTAAAGTCATTCATCTGATTTGAATCACAAGCCAAAATGCTGTAAACATAATTTTCTGTTTCTATGGAGTGCACTTTTTCAGTTTATTTACACAGACAAGTCTAACTTGTTTCAGTACATTATGACCTGTGCATTATTTTTTATTGTCATTGAGGAATAAATTTTTTCAGTTTGTAATTCTGATGCATGTATTTCCATCAGTTCAAGGAGCCTTTATTTTTTATACCAGTAAGTAATGAACCTTATTTAAGTTAATGTGAGATATCAAATAGGTTTGTTTGATAGCTTTAAGAAAATGTTTGAGAGGCTTGACAATAGTTTTTCATTGGAAAAAATAAATATCTGTTCATTTAAAAAGTCAAAACTGCTTTTGATTTTGTTCATAGTATTGATGTAATGATCTTAGGTATATGTGTGTGTTATCGGTTATCGTATCGGCCTTTAGGAGCTGAAAGTTATCAGTTATAGGTATCAGTTTAAAAAAAAAACAGCTATTGTGCATCCTATAAAAAAAAAAAAAAAAACCTTTGCAGTTTGAAGTAAAACAAAGACTGTTTCTCTGAGACCATTGCTTATATCATTCCCTCTTGGTATTGTGTTATCACACACCTGAATGCTCCAGATTATCAAACATGTGCTTTTATAGAAGTCTGCACACCTGCTGATGATTAACTCATCAAGACCTGATGACTGGCAGCATCTCACTCCAACTTTCTCTTTTCAATGCTGTTAAAAGTTTCCTCACCAACTCAAAATGTTCTTTTTTATGGAGCCCTGTTTGGGTCATAATTCAATGAATAAATTAGTCTATTATTATGAAATACAGACGTTTATTATTATGAAATACGGATCCATTATTATGAAATGTTTCCCATTATTATGAAATATATGTGTATAATTATGAAATATTTCCCATTATTATGAAAACATGTAATTATTATGAAATATATTTTTATTATTATTATTATTATTTTATTATTATTTTTATTTAATCTTAGTTTAATGCATAATAGTTTATTTCAGAATGGCTTTTTTTAAATCTAGGAATGAGTTTTTACATAATTGCTTCATTTTTCATAAGAATAAGCTTTTACATAATAATGACATTTTGCCAGTGGGCGGGACCAGTGGTTGACCTGCATGCTCATTGGCTGATCCTTCTCCATTCTACGCTCTGACATCGACTAGTTTTGGCCGTGAGGTCCCGTTAGCAGCGGGCCGTGGCGTCATCAAGGTGCGCTCCTAGTCCGATTGTAGCTATGCTAGCTTGGACTGAGCTACGGAAAACCTTGACCAGGTTAGCAGACAATATCGAAAATGATAATTTATCAGGCGATACTATTTTGACCCGATTTGACGATTCACTGTTCTGTTGCTTATGCCTGAATGAAAGAGCAGCCAATCACATAAAATGGCTCCGCCCTCTCTGCTGTGATTGACACACAAATCATTCTTATGAAAAACAAATCCATTATTATGTAAAAGCTAATTTTTATGAAAAACAAAACCATTATCATAATAATGGAAAATATTTCATAATAATAAACGCCTGTATTTCATAATAATAGACTCATTTATTCATTGAATTATGACCCAAACGGGGCTCCATACTTTTGGCTTCAGTTTTGTTAAATAAATAAATGGTGCAGCAAAAAACATTAAATGTAAAAAATAAAAACCAAGAATACTAAAATCAAATTATATTTATTTTGTTTGCACATTTTTTATATATATATATATATATATATATACAGTCATGGAAAAAATTATTAGACCACCCTTGTTTTCTTCAGTTTCTTGTTCATTTTAATGCCTGGTACAACTAAAGGTACATTTGTTTGGACAAACATAACGATAACCACAAAGATTGCTCATAAGAGTTTTATTTAAGAGCTGATATCTTACCATTTTCCATGGTTTTCTTGATTATAACCTAAATCACTTAAGTTTTTACATCAATAGCTATGGCGTTGTACTGCCAAAAACACTGCTTTTATGCATTCAGTGTTTTCTTTTCTGTCTGTTTTAGTCACATGATGACGTTTAGTGGTACCAGGTATTAAAATGAACAAGAAAGTGAAGAAGAAATGGTGGTCTAATCATTTTTTCCATGACTGTATATATATATATATATATATAAAGAAAAACTGGATTTTATATATGACCGTTTAAAACCCCAGGGTTGATAATTAAAATGAAAGATTTCACCATTGATCTGAATGACCACACATATTTAATAAGATTATGTTTCCAAAGAAGCTACAAAGCAAAACTCAACACTAAACAAGATCTGAGTTATCCTTTTACACAACGGAGCTGATCAGGGGTCGAATCATATTTGAAAGCAGCAGAGAGCTTTTCTGCGTTAAATTCACAATTTCTCTGACTGAAGATAAAACTCTGGCGGCTGCGGTCTCTGATTCCTCCTTTATATATTTTACCTGGTTCTGTTCAAATATGCAGCGGCCCAGTTCTGGGCTTCAAAGAGATGCCTGTGAGCGTGCCAGAGTCTGGCGGGCCGGCCGGGCCTTTGAAACCCAACACTGTTATGTGGTGTTGTTGGGGCGACTGTCCGTCAGCCTGACTCAGTCATAAACAAGCACCCCCGAATACAGGAACGCTGCTGATGAGGAGGAGCGGATTGTTTCTAACAAATGATTACAGACTGAAATGTTTGGGGCTAACGCGCTAACATGCACCAACCCTGCAGCCAAAATGAACAAACGTGCTTCTGGTTTTAGTTTCCCGTAAACGTCGACTTGAGGCTAATTTGAAAGAAGAATAAACTTCTGTGCCTTTTATTGACAAACATGTTCAGTTCCATTTGCATTTCAGATTAAGATATGTTAACATAATTCTGCCAACTGGTTTCAGAGTGAGCTCGTGACTGCATGTGTGTCGTAAAGGAATTAAACGCTGTTCTGCCAACTTTGTGCATGACTTTAAAAAAGAAAATCACAGTGCACAAAGATGATTTTTCCCTCTCTTTTCCTCCAGATGTGAATTTTGAAGGACAATTAGAGTCCTAGATTTTTATTGAAAGCTCCATATTAAATAAAAACTAACAATCTCAATGATGGAATTTAATGAGAAAAAAAAAAAAAGAAAACAAGAACTTGAGAATGTGTTGAAACTGAGATGTCAAATAAAGTACTGATGGAAGACACGAAACAAAAGTCTTTAAAAGTGACTGAACCTGCACTGCAAAGAGGATCCAAAGTGCAAAAGTCTGGAGTTTTAATGTTGACGAGTGTTTTATGAACATTTTTTTTTTTATTCAAGTCTGCTTTAACATTCTCTTTTATTTGCTGGTTTGGGTCTCTCTCCCAAAAAAATAAGAAAAGGTTTGACCACATGGTGAGACTGCTGGAATAGAGCTGGATGAACTGTCACGGCTGCACAGATCCACAGCTACTAGAAAGGCTCTGTATCTGTGCTGCACAGATCCAGAGCTACTAGAAAGGCTCTGAATCTGTGCTGCACAGATCCATAGGTACTAGAAAGGCTCTGAATCTGTGCTGCACAGATCCATAGGTACTAGAAAGGCTCTGAATCTGTGCTGCACAGATCCATAGGTACTAGAAAGGCTCTGAATCTGTGCTGCACAGATCCACAGCTACTAGAAAGGCTCTGAATGTGCAGCTTAAATCCACAGATCCAGAGGCTCTAGATCTATGCTCCACAGATCCACAGCTACTAGAAAGGCTCTGAATCTATGCTCCACAGATCCAAAACTACTAGAAAGGCTCTGAATCTATGCTCCACAGATCCACAGCTACTAGAAAGGCTCTGAATGTGCAGCTTAAATCCACAGATCCAGAGGCTCTAGATCTATGCTCTACAGATCCATAGATCCACAGATCCAGAGCTACTAGAAAGGCTCTGAATGTGCAGTTAAAATCCACAGATCCAGAGGCTCTAGATCTATGCTCTACAGATCCATAGATCCACAGATCCAGAGCTACTAGACAGGCTCTGAATCTGTGCTGCACAGATCCACAGCTACTAGAAAGGCTCTGAATGTGCAGCTCAGATCCACAGATCCAGAGGCTCTAGATCTATGCTCTACAGATCCATAGAGCCACAGATCCAGAGCTACTAGAAAGGCTCTGAATGTGCAGCTTAAATCCATTTATCCAGAGGCTCTAGATCTATGCTCCACCGATCCAGAGCTACTAGAAAGGCTGTTGAACAACATTGTGTGACATATAATTGTTTGTTTGATTGATTGATTGATTGATTTCTCTGTGTGTGTATGAACTTTTAACAGGAACACTGTGGGCTGTATAGATAATTCCCCCTAATGAAGTTACCAGTACATTACAATACAACACAAAAGTGGCAAAAAGTGCAAAAAGCCATCTGTGTTACTTTAAGTTCAGTCACAAAACAGTCAATTCTGGCTGTTAAAAAAACAGTATAATAAAGCAAATATTGAAACTCAAGAAAGCTTTTATGAGAAAATACTCTATTGTTCTTTTAGAACAAAAAAAAAACAGAAGAAACGTATTCATCTTACAAGGACTCAGTGAGGAACGTGTGGTTAGATGTTCTGATGTTCTGTTTGGCAGTGAAGGCTGATCCTGGTCCAGCTTGTTCACCCACGTAATCAATGAGCCAGACCAGTGGATGTACCTCCAACAATTAAAAAAAGATTAAAGTGTGGCAGTTCGTTTTGGACTCAGCAATCACGCACATATCTTTTATGTTTGGACTGCGGTTAATATCAGGCCGACAGAAAAACAGCATCACTCACATCTTTCATCTGCTGCTGCAGGTTTTTTCATCTCAGACGGGAAGTTCTGGGACTCATCCAACTTTTAGACCCAGAGACCCGCCCCGGTACAGGAGGCTTAAATTATCCCTGAGCACTTGATCTGTTCCTTTCTTCTTCTTCTTCTTTCTCAGCACATCAATATCACTTTCTATCCCCAGCTCTGTTTTTTTTTTTTTTTCCCAAAGTAACAAAAATATCTGCGTCGACGTGAACTTCCATGTGTGGTCTAATGTCTTCACCCTCTGTGCCAACAGAACCAGAACAGCTCCGTTTCTGTCGGCGGCCCATGAAAACCCATCAGTGAGTCATGCTAATGCTCGTGATTACGCGCTCCTTTATTAGTACGAGGGCAAACATGCGTGTATTTTGACGTGCACCCACACACGGTGTCCTGCCTCAGAAAATAGCAGAAAGAAGCAATGAAAGCTGATTAATCCTGTTGAAAAGACGCCTGTCGGGGTTTTGGGTTTCTGTTTTTGTCTCTTCTGATTTATTTTTAAATGACATCCGTCATGTATTTCAGTAACTTTCGCCTCCACTCTTTGTTTAGTTTCCCACCATTTTTCTTCCACTCCTGTGTTCCATCATATTTTACTCGCTCCAGTCTTCGTCCACCTCCCAGTGGAAACATTGCCTTTGCACGCCCAACAGTTTAGTATTTGAGCTTTTCTTTTTTTTTTTTCCTTTTCACCAGAACCTCGTTATTCCATCAAATGTTGGCATTTTTACACCACTACTGGTTTTTGCTGTTCCCAGCAGCCCATCTGCTCAGTTTCACTCCATCTATGTGAGTTCAGTGGGGATCACTCATGGTGAGATCTTCCTGTTGGCCTTGCTTGTCCTTTGTTGAACTGCTTGTACCTGTTTGCTTAGTTAATACCCAGATAGCAAAATATGGTTGAATCAATGTTGAAAGAGCGTCAGCAGTGATATTGATTCTTGGCATTGAAATTGTACAGAAAGGAATTCTACCGTTCTTCAACGCTGAGGTTTCAACCATTCACTGACACTATATCAACGTTGATTCAACCGTCATCTAAATGGTAATCTGCACCACAATCCGTGCGTTTACATGGGAAGTTTAATTCCTCTTTAATTCAGAATTAAAGTTAAATCCGAATAAAAGTTACCATGAAAACACCTAATTCCGAATAAAAATGTCAATTCCGAATTAAACTTAATTCCGAAGTAAGTGGCTGGTTTATTCTGATTTTAATTCCGAATAAAATAATTCCGCGGTCATGTATACTCTCATTCCGCTTTAAATTAATTCCCGTCTTTCTGTGCATGCTAGTTCTCTTGCCCGTCTGTCGCAATGACGCTTATATTCCGGCAGCACGCAGTAAACGGTGTTCAAGAGCAGAGACGATTTATTTAATAAATAGCTTGGAGGAACTGGAAATAATTAAAAGAACAGATGGCAGGAAACATAAAAATTGCGAGCTTTTCAAAGTTGTAGCGGCCAGGTTAAATGAAGGAGGTTTCACAGATAGAGACGCCACCCAGGTCAAAAATAAGTGGAATGTTGTTGCTAATCGAGTTGTTGCTAAGTTTGTTTTCTTCCGGTAGATGTAAAGACGTCCGCCCCCCCCATCCAATCAGAACCCTTCCGAACCCCCAGACCTTAAGCGTAATTGGATAAAGCCGAACTAACGTGTTTTCCATGTAAACCTCAATTCTGAATTACTATTTCCATGTAAACTCAAAGGAAAATAGTTTAATTCGGAATTATTTAATTCAGAATTATTAATTCTGAATTAAAAAACATCATGTAACCGTGGCCATTGTAGTTGATTTTTATGTTGAATCAACGTCAGGATTCAACCATCACCTAAATGGTAATATATCTAAATGCTTTATATATATATCTATATATATATATATATATAGATAAATATATCAATGTTGATATAGTGTCAGTGAATGGTTGAAACCTCAACGTTGAAGAAGGGTAGAATTCCTTTCTGGACAATTTCAATGCCAAGTTTCAACGTAGAATCAATATCACTGCTGACACTCTTTCAACGTTGATTCAACCATATTTTGCTATCTGGGTATAATTAACTTTCTTCTTCAAGTGACAGATCTCACAATTTAACACTCACAGCACAATTTTGACCTGCACTGCTCTTCTATCAGTAGCCTTGTCTTTTAGCTTTGCGTGGCTACTAGCTCTCTCTAGAGGCAAAGCTCTGAATGGAGGCTACCTGAGTACCGCCAAACATGGAACGTAGCCGCTATCACACTCATCCAAGGCTTTGCAAATCCGCTAGCGGCTTCCTCCAGTTTTTCCAGGCAAAGAAGGTGGCATCACCGCTCTCGGTGAGGTTTAACACGTCGATGTTCTTCCCCATTTTGTCCTTCCTCTCAGGCCGAATTGCTGCCTTCCATCTTTTCTGCACAGAAAGATCCTTCAGCCACATTACCCACGACCCTGATAGATGCGTAGCTTCTTAGCTTTGGAGCTATGTAAGTACGCTCTGCAGCATCGCAGCAGTACACCATGGCTGTCTAAAGGCAGAACAATGACGTAAAATGAATGTTGTTGTTACTTTCTTTACTGGAAGTGGTCATGTCTGCAAAAAGCTCCAAATGCAACACGTTACTGCTGCCTAGCGGATAAAAAAAATAACCCCTCTTTGTACTTGAAAATACCCCAGGCAGCAAAAAATGTTTGGTCCAAACGTGGCCCATGTTTATAGTTCTTCATTTCCTTTGGGCCTTTGGGCCACACTCTTAATAACATGTCAAAGCTAACTCATGAAATCTGGGCCACATTTGGCCCATACAGCACATCCCAACACTCAAGTTTGGCCCAGTTCATGAACTCGGGGAGGCGTCTGGCCCACATACGTAGCACATGCCAGTGCCGTAACTGAGCCATGAGTGCCAAAAGTAGCCCAGATTAAGTCCACATATGCCTGCTGTCTGGGACCCCATAGAAGGAAACAGTTATGGGGCTTGGGAATGCTCTATACGCAGTCCTGTCTCTTCAATTGTACATCTCTCAGACAGACGACAGAAAATGATCATTTAGTCCTAAACGGGTGTATTGAATGTGTCCATCACGCTAAAGTCAGCCTGATTCACAAAACAATAACCTCCTTAGGATTATTTCTTTTAAAACATGTTGAGTCTGGGCTGCTGGCACCTGTTCAAGGGGCTACAGTTCTTCTCTGCGGTTGTCGGTTCAACGCCCGCCCTGCTGCACGTCTTCTCCGCTTTCCTGTCTCTCTCACTGTAAACAAAGGCAACTAGAGCCACAAAATCTAAAATAAAAAAACATTGAACCTGTTGAGACAGCATGGTGCGGTAACTTACATAATCCTCAGACGCATCACATGACCACCATCCATCAGAGCAGTCATTCATTGGTCGGGTCATCGTAGCCACTCAGCTACAGGACGAACAAAAGTCTGGACGCTATTAAATATCCTGTTTAACACAAATGACTCTGCGTATTGACTTTGATTAATTTAGTGTCTGAATGGTCACATTTTCTTCCTCTTACTTTGTGACAAAAGTGTGAAATAAATGAGTTTTGTGCCTGAAAGCAGAACTAAGTCAGTTTGATATTTACCACATCTCCATTTCTTGAGTCGGAGTCAACATATCAATACTCAGAAAGTCCTGACTAATCATGAACTGTCATTTCTACCGCTCTTAGAAGTTCGTTGTTGTACTGTTTGGAAGAGTTATTCTTTTTTTTTTTTTTAACTTTGGGAAGAAACAGGTGAGTTTCGGGTCAAAGGTTGGGGATACTAAATTACTCCTGATCATAGTTTTATGCTTCTGATCAACTGAAGTAAATAATTTTCTAACATACACTGGAAATAAAAACCTCTTGGAAAGAATTGTTCTCTGCATTAATTTGCCATAAAATGTGATTTACTCTTCATCTAAACCACAATAATTGACATTATGCTTTAGCTGATAGCACACAAACAGCTTTCATTTCTTCTGTGTTCACATCCATCCCTCCATCATCTAGACCCGTTTCATCCTCCGGAGGTCACGGGGATCTGCTGGAGCCTATCCCAGCCATCTACGGGCGAAATATGTTCACATAAACACTCTTATTAAATATTCTGATTGCAGAAACATTTGAACCCGTTCTGGGCCACTTCAGGTGCTCGTGGCTCACCTGTGGCACTGACACCATCTTCTGTGTGGGCCAGAGTTCATGAACTGGGCCAAACATGAGTTTTATCGTGTGTTGCATGAGCCAGATTTCAAAAGTTGGTTTTGGCATGGGATGCAGCGAGTGTTGAGCGGGCCAGGAGCGGCCCAAAGGTCCAACAAAAATGAAGGATTGGACCATCTCTGGTGGATACGTGGCTGAGTCCAGACAGCCACATTCACCTTGCGTCAGTTCAGTCAATCAAAGCCAAATATGGGCCAAAGAAATCTCCAGAAAAAAGACCATGTTTGGACCAAACTGTCTGCTGTCTTGGTTGGTGGAAAAAAGTAAGTGAACCCAAAGACTAATAACAGGGTTAGTAGCTTACAGACCTGGACTCCAGCTAACGAACAAGTGTGGAGGTGTGGTTTACAGCTACTTTGATAAAATACAATCAAACATTTTAAGTTTGCTGTTCACAAGAAGCATTTGTAAATGTGAACCACACCTCGTTAAAAACAAGATCTCTGATATATGATCTCTGAATACGTATGATCAAAAGTAGCTGAGCTGCACAAGAACAAAAAAAAAAAAGATGTAAAGACATCTCAAAGTGTTTTGACGTCCAACAGTTCACAGTTAAACAAATTGTCCAGAAAGTGCCGCCGTGCCATAACAGTCGTGCAGCTCGTGTCTTTCTGGGATTTATGGCACCAGAGAATCGACAGCATTTTTAATAACTGGAAAATCTAATTATTGGATTGTGTTGGTTCCTGCTCTTTGATAACAACAGGAGATTTTAGAATAACAAACACCTAATTCTTTGTAAAAAAAAAAAAAAAAAGAAAAAAAAAATCATATTCAACAAACAGTTTCAGATGACTTAATCTTTCCAGTCATATGGAGATAAACTACAATGATCCCTGATTTTTCGCGGTTAATGGGGACCAGCGCCCCCCGAGCCTAAATAATGTTTAAAATATGTTTAAAACCCCCCAAAAAGTAGCGAGACACTGCAGCAAAGCAAGACAAAGGCTTAACTGTGGTCTTTCTGTTACCTTCACAGCCTCTGGTCTCTGAACCGTAGTAAAGAAACCGCTGGTATTGTGCTATTTTTGGCTCGTAATTAGCGGCTAACACGCTAACAACAACAAAAGAAAAAGTCCGGTTTTCTCTGCATGGAACGAGCACTTTATTCTGTCACTGCAGGAACTTGTAACATCACACAGGTTGTATTGTTGGGCTCCTGTCGGTTAACAGAGAATGTAAATCTATACACGCTGGGCTGCTGTTGATGCTCACTACACTTTTCATCTAACCCCGTTTTCATTCTGCCGTCCCACGACACACACACTACATTACCCATAAGGCCACATCATTACGCATAAGGCCACCTTCTTAAAGGGGCCAGGCTGGCTGATAGCATTTCTTCACTGTGAGAGAACGCGGACAAAACATCCTGTGATGTTTTCTGTGATTTTTAAAAATGTTTTAAATTATATTATATATTTCTGAAAAAAATCCGCAAAGCTCTAAAACCACAGTACTCAAACCGCGAAGTGGCGAGGGATCACTGTACTCTAAACTACGTGTCTTCAAAGATGTCCTGATGGGTCACATCAACCCTGAATATGAAGGAGTGATATAGATAGTGGATGGATGGTTCACATCAGCAGATGCTTTTCATGAACATCAAACCTAAAATGTCTTTAATCAGTTAAAGTAGCTCCGAGTCACAACTTTATTAACATTAACAGGACTCCAGATGTGTGACTACTAAGACTGACTCCCGGTCAGCGTTTATTGAATTTATTTATTTTTTTTAAATCACTTAGTTTAAAGGAAACAAGAATCTTATTGTATTTTTTCACGCTCAGATCACACTTTGCCCCCTGCATCATGTTCCTGCTGGAAAATCATTGGTTCTAAACATGTAAAACATTGTAGTACCAGTCAAATAAGAGGCAGAAACCTGAGAAAGGCTGAACAAGCAGCAGAGACCACATGAACTGTCATCTGCGTGTCCACGGATCAATACCACGCACGGCGGCGCCTTAATTAGGTGGCTGAAGGTGAGTGCTTTTACGGCTGCCTCCTGGTTCACTGCTGCTGGGAAACATGGAATCTTGGCTTGTCTACAAACATCTGTATTTGTATGAGTGCCGTTCTGTATGTCACCGCAGTAAATCCTCTTTTTTTTTCCCTTTTTTTTTTTTTTTCATAGACGCATATTTACCGTGGTCAGAGTGCGCTGCCAGCCCACGGTGCTGTGTATCATGATTTACGTGCGTGACTTCTTTTCCAGATGGATTCTTGGCCGCAGCAGGATCTTTACCTGCTGAAAGTCTGGACACCAGTCAGATCTCTGGAGCAGACGCAAACCATTCCTTCAACGGGGGGTGCTCTGCCCTCGCAGACCAGGTTGGTAGATAAGTGAAGAGCTGACTCCTTGGGAATCTTTCATGAAGATGGTGGGAGGTATTTGATGGATCAACGTTTCATAAAAAGCAGATGTCTGAGTGTGTGAAGCTACTTGAATATTAAAAACCGGGAGGCCCTACATCACATATGTTGCAAAATGTAGCCATATTGTGTTTTGAAATATCACAGCAGCTTTACTGGGTTGCTCTCCTGAGTCATCCCCCTTTAATTGGCCTCAGAGGTAAATTTCATAAACAGTGACTGAAGACAGCTTTGCATTAATATAAAGTACAAATGTATAAATCTTGGGGCCAATTCCTTAACCCTCAAGCTCAACCCTCGCCCTTAACCCTCTTTGGCCCTCAATCTTGGCCCTCCAAAGTAAGTGTCAGGACCATCTCGTGACTTAGAAATGGGACACCCCTTGAGTGCAGTTACGCCTTCAGACTGTTGGGGGCGGCCTTACGCCAAAGCTACGTCCAGTCTGTCAAGAAAATGACAAAGAAGAAGGAGAAGAAGACATAGAAGAAGAATAAGATGATATAAATATACACCTTTTAGACTTAAAAATTGTGGACATGCGCCCCCTAGTGGCCCAAACATAACTGGCGTGTGCGGTGCTCCACCTAACTAACCCAAACACAGCAGCGTGGAGCATCTGTTACTGATAACGCAGACATGTCTTGGATTGATGATGTTAGGCAGTGGCCTCCAGTTACAGATGAAGGTAGTTTATCGCTGTTTTTAATGATTGGTTATGGAAATAGCATGATCTATTCCCATAACCAAACACTAAAAACTGTGGGAATACGTAAAAAACGCAACGCTGGCTATAACTAATGTCAACAAGCCATAAAGATTATGCTACTGTAACGTTAAAGGAGCCGTTTGTAAGATTATGGCCAAAACTGGTACTGCAGTCACTTTCAAAAATACTGTTGAGCGGCGTGTACCCTCCCCCTCCTCCCCGACCAGAGGTTGCCAGGTCGGCTGCAGAATGCAGCAGGAACGTAGGCTGCCATGGCAAGCGATGAGTCCTACACAGTAAGTTTATTTTCTGTTAATTATATTTATTGCTTTATGAAACATCTTTTGCGAAGTAATAATGTACTGCAAAATTTACTAATGGCGATTAGCCAAATAGAATCGTAAATGTTACCACATTTTCAGTCGGAGCATAAGTTTTCAGTTAGTTACCCTGTTAAAAATGTCTTCATTAGGCTAGTGTTGCGATGTAAAGCTTTTTATGAACGCATTTGAGAAATCCATGCAAATTCTAATTTTGGGCTATGCAGTAATTTATTGTTTGGTTGGAAACACTATAGGCTCATATCGATGGTAACTTTTTGTAACGTCGACAATACCACATGTAAAGTCGAGGGTAATTTTCCTAAAATACATCAGGCTATATGAAAAATTACATGACGTGTAGAATTTAAATCAAAAACATGTCCAAAAGTTCTATGTATGTGGACCAAATTATGCGCTTTTGGTATTGAGGATGTTGCCGTGGAATTACGCCTGATACTTCCAAACACTAAATTATTGCACAGGCTAAAAGATAGAATATGCTTAGAACACACGTTTATGTCAAGGTAGCCTAGCACTTGTACCAGATGATCTTTGCTTGTACTGCTCTCACTTGTTTCAGCCTGATTTAGACCTCACTTTTGAGGTACCCTCTCTTGAGGCTGATGAGAGCTGGGCAGTAAAATTATGACTTGTAATATCATCATCTGTATCTATGTCAGCATCTTATGTAGTTTTAATCAAATGTAAATGCCAAATGCTATTTTGTGGTTTGTTTACTTAGGAACTCATTCAAAACATGAGTGAAATGGGGCTACGAGCACTAGCAACCCGGATCTTCTCCCGGAACCCTGGATTGGTTTTTGATGCCCTGCCTCCATTGGATAGCACCTCTCCCACCTGCAGCTGCTCTTCCATGGTGTACCTGTGGGAACTGCAGGGAGATGGCCACAGATGCAGAAAGGAAATGCTGTGGCCAGGGGCCTGAGCACTGCATAAGCAAATTGCCTCATTTCGAGCTTTACTGCTTGGAAGATGGCTATTTGCGTATACACAGAGACTACAGGAATGATGTGTTGGTGGTAGCAGAAGTTACAGAGCCAGGTGATGATAATAGGCAGTTTAGATATGCTGCTTATCGCCAGTACACACCTTTTGGCAGCATGGTCACTGGGCCAGGGTAACCGTCCTGTTATCCCCAGCTGCTGCATTTGGAGAATAAGGGACAAATACCCTGACCCTCAAGGCCAGTACACTGGCTTTCTACCCACAATTTGAACAAACTTTACCGACTCCAGTTTACTTGAAGTTACTTGTTGTATATACTTTGTTTTTACAAATTGTTTGTTTTTGTTCCAAGTTTGTAAAGAGCCTTCTTCCTTGTTCAATAAAAAAAGTTTATTTATAATAACAATGCTTTCCTATTTACGATATAGAGGAACAGTGAAAAATAAATAAATAAATAAACGAGGGATAAACAGTATAAATAGTATAAATAACTATTGAACAATTAACTGCTCTGTACTGTGGAAACTTTATGAAATGGTTTAAAAGCAGCTTGTGGCAGAAAATGGAAATGACAAGGGCTGAGAGGCTCTGGAAACGGGTTTCACTGGTCTTCACTCTGGAATGCTGACACTGAGGAGAACAAAATAAAAACAGAACTTAGTTTATTTTAAAATTAAATGTAATATGCATTACATCTAACTTGGTGTGTGGTATGTAGCCACAGATGCTAAATAAATAAACTGGTATTCTACCTACCAAGACCTCTCCTGACTTGGGTGCGCAGGAGTTCCTCCTTGGTTGGTGCCGGCACAGGGGGAAGAGGGCCGTACTTTCTGGGGTCATCGGGCCGAAGACTCCTCCGCCTGGGCGTTCCCTTACCAGCTAGCCTCTTTTGCAGAATCTTTGTTTGCAGTTCTCTGGGATGTAGCCATAGGTCTTCGATGTCTTCTTAGTGTACAGCAGCATATACCTTTGGGCATTTTTCTTGTACAGCCTCCTGTACCTAAAATAAAAGCAGAGAAAATAGATTGTTTTACAGTACAGTGTTTTATATAGAGTTTCAATGGTGTAATCAGGTAAAATGGTTCCCAACATCCAACATGTAGAAATGAGCATGTCACTTACTGCTTGCTTCCATCAGACTTGCACAACTCTGGGCGGTCCTTGTGGTAGTTGTAATCCATCGCTGCGAGGAGCATCCTGGCCTTAAAGACAGGAGGGCTAAATGCTGAGTGCTTGCTGGCATACATTAAAATATGGTTTTGGAAGGACTCCAGATCAGCAGTGGACCTGTGGGGTGTGGGACATAGAGACATTTTTTGATTTTTTTGAAAATCACTTTCTAGGTACAGTATGTGTACACACTCATTAAATTACCTGAAGTTCAGGTATTTGTGAACTTAGTTGAGCCATCGCTTGTTTCACACAATACTCTTCAGGGCCTCGTGTGCCGTGGAGCCTTGCTCAAGCCATTCTTGAGTTCCCCCTGATTCCAAGTCTGCATGCTGGCAGCCTCCCAGAACCCACCTGTGTTCATTTGTGACATGGTGTAGGAGCCCAAGCCACAGCTCCTACAAAATAATACAGAAATATAATGGACAGACACAAAAAGCATGGCAATTGAACATTATTCACTGCTAATGATGATGATTGTTAGTAATGTAAGTGGGTCATCTGATTGACCACAATGACACCTCTGGATAGGTACTTATGGTAATCAATAAGCTAATATCCAACATCAAGGTAACATCTTGCATGTTAGTTTCATACATTATTGACAACTATTTTTCAAACTATAACAACTTACAAGAAACTCTTGGCAGGAATCAGCTGTTTTGCAGCACCACCAAAATTATTTCTTATATTTAGACAAATTCGAAAGCTTGAGAGTATTTATATACCTCTCCTCTAGAACTTCTGAGGCATCCACAGTGCACTCCTCATCTTCCAATGCTTCCTCTGTAGGTGGCAGGTCTTCTCTATAAATAGTTTAGTTGTTTTAGACAAAAAATGCTTCCAAATATGAAATGAAAATGAAAACAACGTGGCACTGATCACTGACCGATTTGAAAGCGTTTCAGACGATGCATGTCCAATACTGGACAGTGATGGTGCAGTCAGGTGGTGCTTCTTCCACTGTCTTTTACCTGGGGTTGAAGTGCTTGGGCCATAATAGCTGAAGAGACAAGCGTTTTTGTCATAATTATGGAACACTCTACACATTTACCATAATATGCAACAACCAACATTTACCACAGACTAGTGTCTAACCAAAGATAATGCGGGGAAAACTACGTCTGCATTCGTCATCAATGGCTAACGTTTTTTTATCAGTTCCATCAGAAAAGACTGACACTAATAACTAACGTTAGCAATGGTCAGATGGGTCAATTTGCAGCACGTGTAATACACAATATATGCAAAGAATGAATAAGAAATGGTTTTACCGTGGTAACGTTAGGCTACTGTCTCAATGAGGTTTCACATTACCATGGCCATGCTAATGTTTTCCACGGCACGATGACTGACGGGCTCCGCTTATTAGCCTAACGTTACATTGCTATTGTTAGCAATATCAGTCACCGTTTTTATATTCTAAATAATAATTATTTACCTTTTCAATTCGATGACCCACCTGCTCCATAACGTTATGCGCTAGCGTTACTGTGCACGAACATGCATAACTTTGTTTAACTAGTGAATACTCCGACGTAGTGAATACTGAAATTTCTTTGTTACCTTGTTCTGTTACCTTGCCCAAGTAAATTAGCGTTAGCCAAACATTTAGCTGTGAATCTTACCTGTCCAGGAGAAAATCAGCAACGTTGGCGTCTGTCTTCAAATTCTTCTCCGCTTTCAGCCGCCTCCATCTATCAAAAGCATCTCTTATACAAATCCTTGTTTTATTTCGGACCTTGTCACGACGTAACTCGGATTCATAACGAGGTCTTTTTTGTTTTGGTAAACTAGCCATTTTCACATCCAACACGTTCGTAGCGGCTGCTGCGATAATGAGAGCGGAGCTGGCAACCCGGATGCCGAAACACTACTGACTTCCTGATTGGGAGATAGGTGGAGGGTGGCGCTTCAGGCCAAAACACGAAATGACAACAAAAACAAGACTTGCAGCCCTCAAGTCCTCTTTTTAAAAGGGAATATCCTGGCTTGAGTGCTGTTGTCAGTGACATAAGTATTTGAAATGAACATGATTTTTAAATGTCTTTTGACATATCAGGGTCATTTTATGATTCGTTTTATTAATCTTCTTACATACAGCTCCTTTAACGCTAGCGGTAAATTAGGCTTTGTGTTAATGTTATTTTTAATTTATTTTATCATTCTCCTAATTCATTCATTCATTCATTGATTTATAGGCTTGTGCTAGTGCCGAGGGCTACTGTAGCCTCATACTGCTGTTCTTTCGGCCAGAATCGTCCAGGACTCTCAGCGAGACTATGAGTAGTACGAGATTGAATGTTAACGAAAACTCACCCGGCTGTATTCATTTGGAACAAAGTCCTTTCTGTTGATATTTTTCACCCACGTCTTCCTAACTTCTTGGTTGTCGGTGCGCCCAGGAAATCGGTGCAAACTGTATGGCTGCAAACAAGGGCAGTCTTCGTGCAGTAAAGGCTTGTGTATTTCGCAAGCTTTCTTCTTCTATTGTTGAATTTTCAGGCCATTGTTGTCACAGTTTATGACGGAACATTATTCCCACTCGACCGACTCGACATTATAAAAATATCTATTTGTAGAAAGAGAAAAACACTGATTAATCTGCGAGCCGGTGAAAGAATCGCTCTGTAGCACAACCCAGCAATGGTGGACGGGGTACTTCCGGGGGGCTGGCCCGAAAAGGTCTATATATAACGAAGACAGTAAGATAGTTTCGTAACATTTATATATTTATTAACAACGAAAAACAAGGATTTAGAGCTCGCTTTTTTCGGCGCCATCCTTTTCAAAGACATCTTGGCGAAAATACGCGATGCCTTCTGGGTAGCCCTTACTTCCAAGGGTGGTGCTGGAGAATCTCAATATTGAGGGCGATACAGCCCTCAAACTTGTCCCTCAACTTGACGTTCTAAGAATCAGGACAGCGCTAGCGCTTAGCGGGAGCGCACACTTTTGAGATTGAGGGTTGAGATTGAGGGTTAAGGGAGGAATTGGAATTCACTCTTGGATGTAAAAACTTTACAAATCTTTTTACATCCATACGTGCAGTTCATCAGAAAATGTTTTCAGCTATTTTCATGTGAATTTTTACATTTACAATAAAATAAACACTTTGTTTTAGAGGGAACTATAAAGTCATTTGCAAAAGCTCGTAAACCTCCTTTTAATCCCATGGTTTTTGTGTGATTAAAAAAATAAATAAAAAAATCTGATAGGTGTGGGTCTTTGTATTTAACTTTTTATTATCTTACCATGATTTATTTAACAAAAAGCCAAAACTTGCTGGAGTGCTTCAGATCATTGTCCTGCTGCACGAACCAGTTCCATCCATGTTTTAGCTGCCAGACCGATGGCCTCACATTTGCCTCGAGAAGACTCTTGTAGACAGAGGAGTTCATGGTCCATTCAGATCCTGTGGTCGGACCAGAACCCCAAATCATCAGGCCTCCACTGCCGTGCTTTACAGTGGATATGAGTACTTTCTACTGAAACTCTGTGTTTGGGTTTCTCTGAATGTGGTGTTGGGCATTAAAGCCAAACACCTACTCTATGGTCTCATCTGTCCATAGGACATTGTTCCAGAAGTCTTATAATCTGTTCAGATTCAGGTTTGTAAACCTCTCGTGAAGAATCTTTCTCACTGTAAAACATTAAACTCCAAATTGTTTGGAAATGTTTTTAGAACCCCTTCTACATTAGGTGCAGCAGCAGTTGCTTCTCTAGGGCCATTGCTTATGTCTATCCCTCTTGGCAATGTGTTAAAGCAAACATGAATGCTCCAGACTGTCAAAACATCTGCTTTTATGGAGGTCTGCACATCTGCTAGTGATCAGTTCTTCAAGAGCTGATGATTAGCATCACCTGGCCGTAATTTACCCTCAAAAACCGTATTAGCATCGTACGACATGTTAGCATGTTCTGTTTGGCTTCTATTTTGTTTTAAAAAAAATAATGGCACAGTGGAAAATAGTTATGTGTTGGTGTGGATCAAATTAGGTGGTTTATTTACTATGTTTTTATCCAACAAAAATAAGAGGGTTTCTACATGTGCTCATGACTGCGGAGTGTCGTCTGGAAAGAAGTTCAGCGTACAACATCTAAACATGGCGGGCGCTGTCGACACCCCAGGCAGGCATGGACTGGCCATCGGGCGTACCGGGCAATGCCCGGTGGGCCGACGCACATCTGTGGGCCGGCCCAGGTCTGTCATAAAAAAAAAAAAAAAAAAAAAAGTATATAGTTTTTATTGACCGCGACGGTAACGGACGGACTGTAGTCGGCTCATAAAAATCTCCGAGAGGGGGGGGGGGGGGGGGACGACGACGACACACACTCAACAAACTCAAGAAAGAGAACACTGACAGCTAATCAGACAAGCGCTACAGTGCTGCGCTGATGTGAACGCAGTATTAAACGTTATTTTCTGCTGAAGGGAGGGGGTGGAGGCGGGGCGGGGCCTTGCGAAGACACGAAGTGGCCCATTGGTTGATTTTCTTGACGGACATAGTCCAATGAAATTTCTCAGCTCTGGATGGCCCGCCCCTCCCATCCCTCCTGACCAAATTTTGCCGTTTGGCCTGACCGGAGAGTGTGGTGGCTCGTGGATGAGTATGGAAATGGAGAAAAAAGCACAAAAGCGAAAGGGAGGAGCAGAAAAAGCTCAGAGAACGGAGACAAAAAAAATTAAAAGTGGATGCAGCAAAATGTGCCAAAATCACGGAAATGTTTTCTACCACAAGCTCGGGGGCGGGGGCCGCGGGGCCGTCGAGTGAACAGGTGGTTGTCGGAGAAGAAGCGGACGAGGATTTGTAGAAAACGGTCCATAAAATGTTTGTCTAGTTAAGAGGACAGTAATACCACGGCTTTATAAAGTATGTGTACATACACAAGAATCTTGGCACAACACATTCAGTGTTGCTTTAATCTGCACAACAGATTTGTTAAGAAGAAGGTCCGTTGGTCTCTGGTCAGTCATGCTGTTATCCTGAACAACTAGAATATTTCAAGAAAGTGTAGGTTTAGCAAGAGATCACTTGTCACAATCACCACAAAGACTTGCAGTTTGCATTTCTCTTTAGGATCCAAAAATAAACTTGTTCGTCTCAAAGTGCTGCAAAATGTGTAAACTGAAACAAATATAATGGACTCGACACCGTTCAGAGGTTCGAATCGTCAGTATTTTAGAAAGAGGTCTAAACTCAAGAACACAGTTGGAAATAGATGTTTACATACCGTTAAGAAAAAGAGACAAAACTTTTTTTTATCCGAGAAGAAAGTTGAGGAACCTTTTCCTGTTACAGCCAAGTTAGGAATTACCTTGAAACTCCACAAGCTCCTCCACTACTGAAAACATGTGGAACTGTTGGTGGGCTACCAAAACTGTCTGAACTAAGTCACTTACAATATCTAACTAGAACCTTGGTCCATTTCTGCTGATTGAACCTGAAGATCTGACTACAGTTTGTGGGTCTTCTTCATTGCTGCCCACAAATCCTCTCTTTGTTGTCCTTAAATCACTTTGCACACAGCAAAGTGCAGCTCATGAGGAGGTATTTTTGAGACTACGCTTCATTCATGTCCCATCATGAAGCTCTATCTTTCTGGATAATGTCTTGAAGTGTTTCCATATATCCATACAATCGTCTTTGTTTTTCTTATGATGCTGTCTATTTTGTGAAGTTCACCAGACAACAGAAACATCTCCAGTGATGAAGATCTTTGTCCTCATCTGCAGATGCAAACTGTGATCTGTTTTGTTTTTTGGTGACAGAACATTTCTTGCAGGAGACAATGATCATCTCTTGGTTCATCTCTGGAACACTGAAGTTCTTCTTCACCTGCTCCCATGCCGTTTCTACTTGTCTGTAATAGTTTGAACAGATGAACGTGGGACCTTCAGGACTTGGGAAGGTCCATGACTCTACCTGATGCCTTGGTTGACTTGACCTTTTGGTAAGCGCCGCCCCTTCCTAGTTACTGTTGCTAGGTCGGACATTCTAGCTGCTCCTCCATTAAGGACAATGTTATTTAGCCATTTTTCTGATGTGTATCATCAGTGTTAATATTATACTATAATAACGCCATAGTAAAATATTGCTGCTGGGGACCAGCAACAGTGACTCGAGGTGTCCAGAACGTTTGGAGGGGCATTTTTATCTTAACAGGTCATGGAGGAAACTTTTCTAAAAATCTGGCGTTTATGATTAATATTAGCAATTCTCTTCTGTCGTAACTGTTTTCCTCCCTAACTTTCAATCCACGAGTCACTCAACCGCTCTTTAAAGTCATTAAAGCAAAGCAGCGTGCTCGTGTGCAACGGTCTGGATGTATCCTATGTGCTTAAAGCCTTCGATTAAGTAGGAGCTTTAAGATCTTATCTCTCAACTCAACAACCCTGTAAACAATAAAAACATTTGAACAGAGCAGAGTTGATTTTACAAGTAGGCTAGTCCCTGACAACTTTGGTTCTGCCTCCCTTTCGGGCCTTGGAGAAGTAAATAAAGAACCATACAAACACAAATTTTGTTGTGAGCGTGTTGAATTCAGGCAGAGGGAGAAAAAAAGCTACAAATGCAAGAATAGCCTGAATGTTTCCGAGTGTGGGTGAGATATGAGTCTCAAGGCTCCGACACACTGAGTCATATAAGATCGTAACATGTCACACTGCTCTCATTTGCTTAATCTTGGTACTGTACATCGACGAGCCGTCTTGAATTGTGGACTACGATTGATGGGGAGATGCAGCCAGATGCAGAAGTGAGTCATCAACATCAATATAAACTGCTCTGGTACAGTGTTTGTGTGTCAGGAAGATCCTTTAAAGAAGAAGAATGTGGTCCCTGTCATGGTTGGGGAGACGAGGCCAACTTTCCCTTCTTATTTTTCTTTGGAATGGTGCAGACCGTAGTAATTAATATGTCATTTCAGGCTTCTCTTTAATTGGGGAGTAAATAGAGTAGTAGGATTTCTGACACTGTCAGAAAATGATATCAGGAAGTTTTTGGTCTCGTAACCAGCGTGATGGGTGTTGTCAAAGACGTAGGACTTTTGATGAAAGACACCCCCGTGATGTCATGACGGTGATCTTTCATCTGCGTGCGTGAGGCTCTTAAACACCCCTGGTCCTGGTGCTTTATCAAAGTTATAGTGGCATCCATCATTTATTTTTTACAATAAACGGTAACTACTGGAGCCTGGCCTTTCTTAAATCTAAACTGAATGGAATTTTAATGAATTTCACGTCAAGCACCTGAAAACGACAGCCTCCTTAAAAAGAGTTAAATCTGTGCTTGGCTCTGGGAGAAGTGCTGACTTTTGTTTGGAGTCCTTTTGTTCAGAACGTTGCATGGTTTTATTTTGTCTCCATATTATCTAGAACAGTGGTTCTCAAACTTTTAATACTGCGTACCGCCTGAGAAACTGTTAGCTCTCTGAGTACCACCATGATGACCAATTTTAAAATATAGCCATATATGCCTTCTCAATTAGCTTTAAACACACAGAAGATATGTTTATTCCTTATTGTAGTTATTTATTGTTACCTGAATTGTTACCTTACTGAATCACACATTTACAACTCTGTTCTCACATACTCATACTCTCATACAGAGCAAAATAAACACTAAAAAGTTGTTACATCTGCACTGCAACTGAATATGCAACAAATATTTTTTTAAAAGACACAATTTTGATTAAATCAAGCTCCACATTTCGTTTGAAACGTTGTTTTTATAATGCATTGTATGTTTCCGACTTAAAAAAAAACTTAAGTGAAAATGTGGAAAAAATGTGGAAAGTCATGACGTTCCCCCGCGTACCACCAGAGAGCGCTGGCGTACCACTGGTGGTACGCGTACCACAGGTTTGCGCACCTCTGATCTAGAAGTCAATGGATGGATCAATGGCTGATATCATATGGTTAAAAAAAAATGTCCATCTGAAGAATCAGTCTACCTCAAATACTAACACTATTTTCTGTTTGTATCCCAGTACCGAGAAAATAAGTATTTAAAATCTGATCAAATAAAAACGCTGGGGGAACGCAAAAGTCTTACATGGTTTTTTTGTATTTTATCTGCACATTTCAGGCGTCCATTTCTACCAGCTTAAATAAATCTCACTCTTTGATAGTCCTTGTGTCCTTCTGCATCTGGGGATGTTCCTTGACCTGTTAACTATCACGTTTTCTACCCATTTGAGTCCTCTGGCTGATTTAATTCTCCTCCCTGTCTACTCCGTCTCTCGCCAACCGGTTCATTTGCTCTTTGGGCGGATAAAGTAAAGTTAGTGGTGCATCGTGGAGCGTTAATGAAGTCTTTCTTCTCTGTTGCAAGGCTAAAGCTGGGGAGAGGAATGAAAGAGGGCTTCCTCAGTTCTGGGCGAGGGGACAGAAGCGGTTGTCTTCCCGAAGGCCGAGCACGCCGGTCCGGTCTTTGCAGTCTCACGGCCAGAGTCCGGTTACATTCATGAGATGGCTGAGATGTCACGATGCCCATTCGTTTGGATGTCTCTGCATTCCACTTTCATGTTGCAGGAGTATTAAAAAAATGACTGCTGTGGCAATCACAAGCAAAACTCAAAGGCACAAAGTTAAACTACTAAATTGTGTTTCTTTAAGCTTAGTGTGTATTTTGTGTTCCGTTGTTTTTTAAGAAACATTTCCAAGCATTTGCTGGTAAAAATCAGTGAAATATTACACTGATGACAACTGTGGACCACAAGTACACTCATTTATTTTTGTTTGTTTTTAGCTGCAGTGATGCCGAAATGCCGGCAAGACAGACAGAACGCATCAAGTCAAAAAAAAAAAAAAAAAAACAGACAAAACAGATTTCAGGGGAAGGTTGGTTTCATGTATCCTCAGTCATTCCTGAAGGATTCTTCATCCTCTCTGGAGAGGATGTAATAGATTGGAACCATTCATATAATTGTAATCTGACACCACAAAGCAAGTTTAGTCTGCATAGAAGTACAAAAGGGCTTTTCAGCTGGCTCCATTTACTAAACCTTATTACAACAACAAATCAGGAAAAAGTCAGGATGATATAAAAGAAAAAGAGCAGGGATTCTTGAACTTTTATTTCTTTGCAGACATTCTGAACATAGTTCATTCCATGTTTTTCTTGCCGACATTATTTAAATGGTTAATAAAAATCACTTTTTTAAAAGCGCAACGAATTCCACAATAAACCCAGGACAGAAGCAAAACGTTTACCACTTTGTAACGTTCCCTCTCTGAGCAGATGTTCTGGCATCGAAGATAGCGAGTGATGAAGAGTTTCAGCTGTTAATTTGACACATTCTTCCTGCAAACACGTTTTAAGGTGTCATCATCATCACAATTATGTGAAAAACGCAGCAGCAAATCTCCATCAGGATGGGCTAAAAAATAAAATGCTCCATAAACATCAAGGAATTGAGGTGATGTTGTTAAGAAGAATGGACCAGAATTCCTCCACAGCCATGAGAGAGGCCGCTAAAGTCATACGGGTGTCTTACTTCATGTTATCGCTGCTGAATCATGGGAATACCCTGGATTACCTACATTATTATTTGTTATTTCTCTTTGGGCCTCATTTTTGTGAAACAAAGTTTTTGTCCAAGACCCATCCATCCATCCATCCATCCATCCATTATCTATACCCGCTTCATCCTCCGGAGGGTCCGGGGATCTGCTGGAGTCTATCCCAGCAGTCTACGGGCCAAAGGCATGTGTACACCCTGGACAGGTCGCCAGTTGTCCAAACCCACTATAATCAAATGATTTTCATTAGGATTAGCATACCAGTTAGCGCTTTTTTCTTTCTGTCCCCTCGCTCTTACACATATCTCCTCAGCTGCAGATTTTTATTGACTCCATTTAAGCGAAATGACTGCGCTTCACAGAGGACTTCAGTATTCTCCGTAGCTTTGTAAAAGTCAGATGAAGGGGAGTAAGTTAGCCCAGATATGCTAATTTGCAGCCGTACATTTTTACAGTGAGTTCTGATGTATCCGTCCAAATGCTGCGTCTCCCTCAGAAACAGGAAATGGTGCAGATGGTATTGGTATGTAATGCACTGCCAAGTTTAAATGCCACCACTAAAAATACCCAGCTGGAATGCGGGACATGGCATCGGGGCCAGGTCGGTGGGTCGGCCTTTGTCGCCACTCTCAGGACCTATTTGGACGAGCGGCGCTGTCAGACTGAAACCTGAAGCCGGCTCCTTGGTTCAGCTTCGCTTTAATCTTCTATTTTGTTCAGGGGACACTTCCAGAGGCTCCAATAGCTGATGAGCGGGGGATTTGGGGTGCTATTCCTGGGGTCCATTGGGGAGAGTCTCCTGAAGGCCTTTTTTTTTTTTTTTTTTTTTTGTTATCTGCTATGCAGCATTGCTCAGCCGTCTGGTGACTATAAATACCTAAAAGGAGTAACCAGACCTGATTCACATGGCTGTTCAGATTGTTCTATGTGCAAACTTCACTTCCTGCTCCAGTCATTTGTGTGTGATGGTGATGAATCATCCTAATTAGGATCACAAGCATCAGTCATTTCCTTAGAAGCTTCTCACCATTATATGTTCCTCTGAACTTTTTGTATCTCTCTTATAAATCACGACTGAGGCGAACTGTAGGACCAGACGTCAGATGTTTGCTCTGCATGGTAATGTTTTATGGGAACTTAATTTTTTAGTGGAAAGGTTTTGGTTTTGCCTAATTTTGGAGCGTCATTCTGTAGCTGTTTCCATTACTATTCAAACTTCACAAACTGGAATTGCAAATTGAAAATAAGAGTAAACACATACATTTCTCTAAAACATCCATACATACAGAAAAGTTTTTATGCTTTCAATTTTCCTGATTCAGAAAAAGGAGTATTTTGTAAAACTGCAGTGGAAACACCTTCTTGGCAACAAAAAGAGTCACATTTGCTTTTCTGTTGGAACTGGCTCCCTTTTGACAGCTCCTCTGTGAAATCGTGGACAAAGACCTTCTAGAAATCACCCAGACATGGTTGTGTCACCATCAAAGCGCCCCCAGTGCAGTGACGTCTATTAAAGATTAGTCACCTGTAAACGCCACGTAAATGTACAAATAAGTAACCTGACAAAACGTCATATAATTACGAGCAAACTGAGTAAATGTCAGAAAGGAGATGATGAGACGCGTGTTAATCAGTGCCAATCAGCACAGTCACTGACGCAAACATTAGAAATATGTTATATCATATGAATATTAGAGCTGGGCAAGTTAACGCGTTATCATCGCATTAATTTATTAACGACGACATTTATTTTATCGTGCATTAACGCATGTTGCTCACGTGCTTTTGTTTTGAAAAGTCTGTTACTGGCTGCTGTGGAACCGGAAGACAATTGGCAGGTAAACATGGAAAAGCTAAAACAGACATGGAGAACGGTAAAAATCAGTGAACTTTACATTTCGGGTAGCAACACAGGTAGAAATATTAACAATTCTGTCTGAAAAAAAAAATTCTGGACTGGATTTTTTCAGTTTTTTGTGTTAGATTAAAAAACAAAAAATGTAATAAAATGTCACTTTTTAATTTTTTATTTTATTTTTGATTGATTGACAATTGAAAGTGGAAAGAATAAATGATACACAGATTGCAAGGTTACTGAACTTTAACATGGACATTTTCATTTTAAAGTTCTCCCAGACGGAGGATTCAACAGAAACAAGGTTATTTGTAACAACTGCCAAGTTGAACTCCCCGTTAAAAGTTTCTGCTGTTACCTTAGAAATGACCTGTTTTAATGTTCTGATTGTGCTGAGACACAATCATTTAGTTGGATGTTGTTTGTAGACTTTTTTTTTTTACAAAAACAGGATGACATTAATGCCCTGGCAGTGGCAATAAGCTTTATATTATTTTATATTTTTTAAGATGAGATTTACACTAAATATGTGTTACTGACAAGTGCTGATGTTAAAAGTGTTTGAACAACAAATGTTATGACACTTTAATTCATATGGCAGCAGAACATTTAAATAAAAGTGCATTTTACACTACTTTTGAATTTATTATTTGAATTTGCGTATACAATGCGATTAATCATGATTAATCAGGGAAATCATGCGATTAATCGCGATTAAAAATTTTAATCGTTGCCCAGCCCTAATGAATATCAATCCTGACAGAAACAAAAACATGCTTATATGGTTCCTTTCTAGTCCAGGAACCACTCAAGGTGCTTTTACAATGAAAAGCAGCTTTCTCTTACTGTTACACACATACAGTCATGGAAAAAATTATTAGACCATAATTTTTTCTTCACTTTCTTGTTCATTTTAATACCTGGTACCACTAAACGTCATCATGTGACTAAAACAGACAGAAAAGAAAACACTGAATGCATAAAAGCAGTGTTTTTGGCAGTACAACGCCATAGCTATTGATGTAAAAACTTAAGTGATTTAGGTTATAATCAAGAAAACCATGGAAAATGGTAAGATATCAGCTCTTAAATAAAACTCTTATGAGCAATCTTTGTGGTTATCGTTATGTTTGTCCAAACAAAAGTACCTTTAGTTGTACCAGGCATTAAAATGAACAAGAAACTGAAGAAAACAAGGGTGGTCTTAATAATTTTTTCCATGACTGTAGTATCTCTCACACACACACACATTTATTACATCAATTATTCCTATAATTACTCCATTGAATTAAATTAGATTATACTGAATGTACATGCAGCCTCTGTGGCATTTATTATTACAGTTAGCCTAAGGAGCTAAGGTTTTGGAGGGAACTCATACAGACACAGGGAGAACTACAAACTCCACCCAGAAAGGTCCAGCAGAACCAAGAGCCAACAGAACCTTCCCGCTGTGAAGCATCAGTGCTAATCGCTGCACCACTGTGCTGCCGGTGTGTATTAAGAATACAGAAAAAGGAAAGGAGCAAGCGACGGTAGCAGGAACCAGAAGCATCACGGTAGAACCTGCAGAAGGAGTTGTTAATCCAGGACTATCTTAAACTGAGATAAGAAAGAGATGCGTTATGTTAGCGCACTACATGGACTGAAGTCAAGAGGCTTCTTGTGTGCTAAATTGATGCACTAACACGCTGTTTCCCAGGTGCTAGGTTGCCCGTCATCCTGCAAAACCTCACTGACTTGTTGCCTTTTCTTCCCTCAACTGTTAGAATTGCAGTTTACATGGGTGCAAATGATACAGGTTGAAAACAATCAGAACCGACTGAAACTAGATTTCTTTCCAACTCACAAACCTCCTGGAACAGTGTAGGAAGCCAGTTTTCATCTCCAGTCCCCTTCCCACAATATCCCATGGCTGTTGCAGTTTTAGCAGACTTCTCAGGTCGTCATGCATGGCTGCAGACCGCTCGTAGAAACCACAATGTGGGTTTCATTGACAAATTTAATCTGCTCTGAAATTGATGGTACTCTTTTAACAGAGACGAGATCCGTTCCAACAGATCCGGTATTCGGACACTAATGTTTAATTTGCGGCCCTCCATGCTCTGCTGAAGTTACCGTTATAAATAACCTCCTCATTCCCTCTGACAGTGGTCCTCTCTCTATTCTTGTCCTGCTGGATCTCAGTGCTGTTTTTGACACCAATGACCTCAATATTTGGACTCGAGCTTTTAACTGGGATCAAGGGTTCTGCTTTTGGCTGGTTTAAGTCGTATTAATCTGACAGACTTCAGTTTGTCGATGTAAATGTCCCCTACACATGCCAGAGTTAGCTTTGGTGTTCCACAGGGTTCTAGGGCTTGGGCCAGTTTTGTTTTATTCTGTACGTGCTTCCTTTAGGGAATGTCATCAGAAATCATGACATTTATTTCCACTATTATGTTGATGACTCCCAGTTATACTTATCTATGAAGCCCCATGATACTAATAAATTATTGAAGCTACAGGTGTGGATGGTTTGTATTTTTCTACTTCAGAATTCAAGTGAAAGTGAAGTTAGTGGACACCTCAGAAATTCAATATCAAATGATTAGATCAATTTTGCTAGCATCTTTGACCAGAACCTGTCATTTAAGTCACATATAAAACAGGTCTACCTTCTTCTATCTCTGTCATATTAATAAGTTAGAGGCACAAAAAAACTCATCCGTGCATTTGTTACATCGAGGCTGAACTACCACAATGCCATCTTAGCTGGATGACCAAATAATATAATAAAAAATACTTTGGTTGATCCGTAACGCTGATGCCAGAGTTCTGACTGATAAGGACGAGAGAAATTACATCTCTCCTGCTCGAGCCTCTCTATATTGGCTACCTGTTAAATTTAAAATACATTTCAAAACTCTCCTTAAGACATACAAAGCCCTGAATGGCCTGGCCCGGTCTTATCTTACAGATCTCATTGTTCCACATCAAGCTACTGGAGCACTTCTCTGTCAGTCTGCTGGTTTACTCAAAGCTCCCAGAGGTGGTCCCAGTTCATGATGGAAGGCAGAGCTTTCAGTTTTCCTGTGGAAAAACGTTGATTCCCTCTCGGCTTTTAAGTCGAAGATTAAGACCTCCCTTTCTGAAAGAGCCTGTGATCGATTCACTGCTTTTACTCATTTATTCAAGTTTTAATATACTTGTTTATTCCATACTTTTTTTTAATGTGTATTTAATCTTTTTTTTTTATTTGTCTTAATGTTATTATTCATCTGTTGCTGTTTTTAGTGTTTCATTTAGTTTGTTCTGTGATTCTGGTATCCTGTAAAGAAATTCCTCTAATTACTATCTGTTACTATTATCTAATTAATGTCACTATGACTGTGATTTTTATAATTCGCATCAAATCTTCTCCTCTAACAGGAGAGGAAGGATTTCCTTTTAACAGAACCAGAGCCAGGACATCTGCCCGGACCAGTTGGTGAGAGAGCAGCCAGCAAACCACATTAACATGGGTTTGAGGATGTCTGCAATAAAAAAAAATAAAATAAAATAAGTGCTCGTGGGAGGTCCTCCAGCAGTCTGGGACAATTACATGAGACATACGAGACCAAAGTGGACTTGTTGGACCTTCATGCACCAGAACTTTGCAGCAGAAACACTGTCAAGAGCAGTTCACGCCTTCTGTAGTTGAAAGTGTGAAGGTGTTAATATTTTTGTTTCATTTTAATGATCGGACTAAATATCAAAGATCTGTAGACTTTTAAACTGATTGAGTTACACGGGAAGTGCTAAAAGCTTTTTTTGGCGGGGCAGAGGGATCTCATTGTCTCCTGGTTATTGCTTTTCTGACTGATGGCCGTCCGGACGGTTTCCTCCGTGTTTTCCGTGTAAGCGGCTGCTGCCGTACAGTAGTGGTGCATCTGTTTTCAATACACCACCGTGAGACGGCTATTCATCTTCTCCTTGTGGGATAAAAAGCGACAGAGCTCTTGGAGGTTGAGACTGGCTTCTCGTCCGTTTCTCCAGCCAGATTTCTAACATCGTGAAACCAAAACACAGCGGTAGAATAACACCGCTTTGGGAAAATGATCGCTGCTCGGTGGACGGGTTTGCTGACGCAAGTTTTGTTGCGCCACGAGAGCCAAGTTTGGACTTCATTCACTCACAGATAATAAATAGTTTTACATTCTCTTATTGATTGTGTTGCAGTGCAGTGAATGTGGTCTGGAAGTCGTTATGGTCTGTTTTTAATTTCCTAAGCATTTGTCATTCATAGCGAAATCATGATCAATTGTCTTGTTTCTGAATGAGAATCAGATGCAACACCGCTGTTCAATATCCTTCCAGGGCCTCACAACAGGTTGATGTACTGTTACTCTACAACAAAAAAAAAAACTACAGCTGAATGAAATTGATCGCCAGGGCATCTGAGCTGCGATGGGCCTCCTGTATTTTATCTAGCTCGCTGCATATTTTAAACACAGGACTTATCACTCTTCCCCACAGGTATCATTTCATTGTTGTTTTGCTGCCAGGATTCAGCAGAGCATGAGATTCTGCTGAAGCGATTTGTTAGCGGGTCTAGACAGCAGAAGCTCTATCCAGTTTACACTTTCCAACGTGGTTTGACACGAGCGAACAAGGAAGCTGGCGAGAGCAGAGAGGATTTTTGTGATTTAAAGAGGCTTAAATCACAGGTGAAAACTCCTCACAGCCCACCAGAGTACACAACAACTGGGAACACTCAGGTAGACACAAATGTGATTATTATTACTATTACAGTTTTTTTTTTGTCTCAAACAGTTATCCCTTGATTGATTACTTTGTATATTTGTTCTCTCTCTCCTGTCGCCTCAGACCGGTCATGACGGACGGCTGCTCTTCATGAGTGCACTGCAGCTTCTTTTTAAAACAAATACAAATTGCTATGAATTGGAATAAACTGAATAACGTCTTGGAGGCCTCACTTATAATGTTAAATATGAAAGTTCATGATTGTGATGGCTTGTTTAGGACTGCAAGGACAAAGCTTCTTCTCTGGAAGAAAAACACGGAACCACGACTGAGATTGACAAATCTGCATCCAAACAAAACAAGACCTCTGGAACGATGTGCACCTCGCAGTCACTGAGTCGTCCACAAAAGTCCTCTGCATGCCAGAAAGTCACACAGCACGACAATGATCCCGGGGCCACCACTGAATCAGCATCAGGACGACTTACGGCCCAACTCAGAGTCCAGATCTCAACCCAACTGAAATGCTGCGGTGGGACCTTATAGGAGATGTGCATAAATGAATTTCCAAAAACCTCAATGAAGCGAAGCAATGTTGTAAAGAAGACTGGACCAAAATTCCTCCACAACCAATGCGAGTGATTGATAATGTCATAATGGAAGTAACTACTTCAAGTTAGGGGTGCACGATAACTAACGATAACAGGAAATTATGACGTCATCCCGATAACTCCGATATCACGACAAATAGCCCCGATAACATTTATATTTCTGTCAACACAGCAGTGCCTCACTCCCTCTGAGTATTAAATGAACGGCAGTGAATGTTACGTTCAAGTGACGTCGGCATAATCAGAAAAACAATTACTCAATAAGGAAAATCAAGAATACCCCCTCATGCCAGAAAACAACTCATTAACTTGGTCATAATTTTAGTAGTTGCTGACTTAAATTGATATTCGCAGTATTTCCCCTCATGTTACACATAAAAAAGAAAAAAAAATAGAAAAGACTGAAAGAACGACTAGCAAACGAGGAAACGTCGGAATTTACGTTACACCTTGAATGCAGCCTGCAGCACAGCGCTGATCACAACAAACATGGCGGCGTGGAACTTCGTTAAAGTTTCAGAAGAAGATAGTTTGGTGGTTATTTGTGACGAATCCTCCGAGTGAATTCTACGAGGAGGGAAGCACAAGCTTTAATACGTAAAACCTGATCAGCCACCTACAACATAACAATCACTTCCATGGAGTTTTGAAATCACTCTAATGTGAGCTAATGGAAGCTAATGCTAACGTGCGCAAGCCAGCAGCAGTCTCCCCTCCCCTCTCCTCTCCCTCATCTCTCTCATCTAAAGCTTCCATGAGATTTAAAAAAAAAAAAAATCAATGAATCTCATTTACTTTAATTAAAGGTATTAATTTAAATGGAACCACAAAATCCTTTAAATGTTAATCTTTTTCAGTTAGTAATTCTGATGCATGTATTTCCATCAGTTCAAGGAGCCTTTATTTTTTATATCAGTCAGTAATGAACCTTATTTAAGTTAATGTGAGATATCAAATAGGTTTGTTTGATAGCTTTATGAAAATGTTTGAGAGGCTTGACAATAGTTTTTCATTGGAAAAAATAAATATCTGTTCATTTAAAGAGTCCAAACTATTTTTGATTTTGTTCCTAGTATTGATGTAATGATCTTAGGTATATGTGTGTGTTACCAGTATCGGCCTTTAGGAGCTGAAAGTTATCGGTATCGGTTTTAAAAAACAGTTATCGTGCATCCCTACTTCAAGTTATTGCTGCCTGTTTAATCACAGGCGTTTTCTTTTTTGGCTTCATAATTATTATAAATATTGACAGTGGAAAAAAAAATTAAGACTCACTATGATCAGAATATATATTTTTATCATGTTTTTGCAAACTAATAAAAGAAAGTGTGCTAATGTTTGTTCATGATTTTAGTAAACAGAAAAAGGAGACAGAGTAAGCTAGGTTAGCTAGGTAGGCTTCGGACCTCCAGGTCTTCTGCTGCTTTAAAGCGATACTTATCTGTCACCCTCTGGACTGAACTGGATCAAAAAAAATAAAAAAAAAAAATCCCACTGAGGTTTTGGCTGAAAAGTACTTCAATAACTTTCAGAAGCAATTCAAAATAAGGTTTGATCATTAGCTCGCATGAGTCATGAATGTATGGGAAAGAAGGGCCAAACAGACAGAGAGTAAACAGTCAGATCTCTTTTCCAGCTGCCTCTTAACGGTGCCACCTGAGTGCGGTTTGGAAGAGGACTTTTCTCGGGCCTGCTATGCTGGGGAACCGCTCTGGGCCCGTCCCACATGCTGCTGCTGATGGGTTTGTCACACAGACCCGGGTTAACCTATGCTGCATTTCTAAATGGACTCCATCTGACTTTAATTATGATGAGCATCAAAACCACAGGATGTTAAGGAAGATCAAACACACACTCGATTGGCTCATGGGCCTGCTGACACAGTTAAATACGTGGAGATACACACAGTCACGTAGCAGGAAAAAAGGGGAGGAGCTGGATTTGTCACTTTTCACTGAATAAGTGCCTGTAAGTGAATGTGTTCTGCACTGATAAATCATTAGCATATTAGCTTCTCAGACATGAGACTTCCAGGAGGGTCTTGGCTTTCAGTTTGCTTCTCCAGCAATCAAAGCTGTGGAGCTTCCAGGTGTGTCAATATTTAGTAATGGATAACGGATGGGTATTTAATTGAAAAACAAGAAGTTATAGATGAAAGGTTGGTGGCAGCAAAGCATTATCTTTAAAGCAACAATAAGCACATGGAAACAACTGGCCAGACTGCTGTTCCCTTCATCTCTGCTCGCGCTGCAAAGCGCCAAAACTCAAAACAAACCGAAGCAGCCTAAAAGTACGCAGAAACTACGATTCATCAGGGAGAGTCGGTAAACAACAAGTGTGGCTTCTGGGTTGTTGTGCTCCGAGTTTTACAATTATCTTCCGGCATCTCGCAGAGCACGGGACACCTGAACCCAGCAGCCAGTCTCAAAGACCCGTATTTTATTCGTCACATAAAAAACGTATATAAAACGTATAATATAGCCAGAGTCGGCCCGTTTCTCTCTCAGGCTAACAGGTGGTGCTGATGCTTTTATCTCCTGTCGTTTAGACTACTGTAATGTCCTGCTCTCTGGTCTTCCCATAAAGACCATTTCTAGTCTCCAACTGCTCCAGAACTCAGCAGCTCGTGTGCTGACGAAGACCAGAAGGCGGGAACACATTACACCTGTTATAAAATCGCTGCACTGGCTCCCCGTGTGTTTCTGGATCGACTTTAAGGTTCTTTTATTGGTTTTTAAATGGTCTTGGGCCAACCTATGTATCTGACCTGCTTTTACCATATCAACCCTCGCGGACCCTGAAGTCCTCTGGTTCTGGCCTTTTAGTCAAACCAAGAGTTAGAACAGAAACCCGGTGAGGCTGCATTCAGCCATCATGGTCCTCATCTGTGGACCAGTCTGGAGGTTCTGGTTCTGGTTCTGGTTCTGGTCCTCATCTGTGGATCAGCCTGGAGGAGAACATCAGGACCAAAGAGGCTGTTGAGATGTTTAAAAGGAGGCTCCAGACTCACCTGTTTAACTTGGCTTTTACCTGATTTCTTTTACTCTTTTATTTCTTTTATCTTACTGTCTTTAATCCGTAATGATTTAATCTATTTTTGAGTCTTTGTGCATTTTATTGCCATTCAATTCTTAAATTCTATGTTTAAACCCATAGCTTTTACATCTCCAAATTTCTACATTTTTCTACATTTTATCATTATTGTATCTACTGTTTGTTTTTATTCTTTTTTATTGTCTTTTGATCTTTCAGTTTTCAGCTCCAGTGTTTCCCTCCACACTGGGAGGTGTGTCTGGTCTGGCTGTCGGGGGTGTGGTCTTGGAGATCATTGAGCCTGGTGGACGGATGGGGGGGGGTCTGCACATGTGTGGGTCTACCCAGGTCCGTTTGGGTTGAGATGGTCTCTGGGACGGCGCTCCCCGTGGTCGTAGGCTGTGGCACCTCTCAGTGTAAATGGCCTCCCATAGGTGGCTCCTCCTCACCTGGATCCTCATTACCTGGCCATGTTACTTTAAACGTGTGAGTGTGTGTGTGTGTGCTTGGTGTGTGTGAAGTTATATGTGTGGGGGTGAGAGTGACAGGTTTTTATTATGTGTTTTAGTTCCTGTTTTATGTCTGATTTTATTTTGTGAAGCACTTTGTGTTGCATTTCCTGTGTATGAAAAGTGCTATATAAATAAAGTTTTGATTGATTGATCAGAGATGCAGGACTGACTGGGCGCTGATTTCAACCAGACTGGTTGAAATTAAAAACTACAGGACATCCTTCCACACTGAAAACAAGCTTTGGTCCAGAGATAATGTCCGTGTTCACATCTGTCTTGTTTTCATCAGAGACCTTTAACCACCTGAAGAACGTGGCTCAAATAACTCTCCTGTCACTTACAGTTATTATTCTAAAAAGTAGTGAACATTATTGAGTATTACAGGAATAAAGGCTGTCACAGTTATTATAAAGCATGGTGAGTCTGGCATAAATTTCAAAGCAACTGCTTTCATTACATTTCACTTTGACCTCCAAAAAAACCTTCTTGATCTTCATCATCTCAAGACGATGAATATCTGAACTCAAGTTCATCGCTGACATTTCCATTCCTGAGCTTTGTTTTGTTTTTTCAATGGGTGTGTTTACATGGGAAGTTTAATTCCTTTTTAATTCAGAATTAAAGTTAAAGCCGAATAAAAGTTACCATGTAAACACTTAATTCCATATGAAAATGTCAATTCCGAATTAAACTTAATTCCAAAGTAAGTGGCTGGTTTATTCCCATTTTAATTCCGAATAAAATAATTCCACGGTCATGTATACACTCGTTCCTCTTTAAATTAATTCCCGTCTTTCTGCGCATGCTAGTTCTCTTGCCCGTCTGTTGCGATGACGCTTATATTCCGCGCTGGGCTTGTTTTCAAAACAAAGTTTTATAACGGCAGCACGCAGTAAACGGTGGTCAAGAGCAGAGACAATTTATTTAATAAATAGCTTGGAGGAACTGGAAATAATTAAAAGAACAGATGGCGGGAAACATAAAAATTGTGAGCTTTTCAAAGTTGTAGCGGCCAGGTTAAATGAAGGAGGTTTCACAGATAGAGACGCCACCCAGGTCAAAAATAAGTGAAATGTTGCTAACCGAGTTAGCTAAGTTTGTTTTCTTCCGGTAGACGTAAAGACGTCTGCCCCCCCCCCCCCCCCCCCCATCCAATCAGAACCCTTCCCAACCCCCAGACCTAAAGCGGAGTTGGATAAAGCCGAACAAACGTGTTTTCCATGTAAACCTTAATTCGGAATTACTATTTCCATGTAAACTCGAAGGAAAATAGTTTAATTCGGAATTATTTAATTCCTAATTATTAATTCCGAATTAAAAAACATCATGTAACCGCAGCCAATGAAGAACAAGACGATGACGTAATAGTAACACATAATATGCTCAATATAACCCCAAAGCAGAAAGTTGAGATAAAACAGAGTAACTGACTTTAAATAAGTAGTTGAAATGAACAAATACTAATGTTACGTCAAACAGCTGGTGTCAACTGGGAACTGAAAGGATGACTTGGTATAAAATCGTAGAAACCTTCTTGGATCCATGATAGAGTCCATCTTTAAGGAGCAAAGATGGACAGAAGATCTCCACTTTGTCAACAAATGTGGATTAAGAAAAAAAATTGAAATGTCTGAAAACATGTTCTTCATGGAAAGATTAGAATTGCTTTTGCATATTTTGCCTTCCTTCTAGAGTGCAGAATATTATTGAATCATCGAAGGAATCTGGTACTGGACCGGTTTGTTCTCTCTGTAGCACTGATGCCTCACAGCAGGACGGGTCAGTCGGATCACGGTCCAGCTGGGTCTCCCTCCGTCTGTCTGGGTTCACCCCAGGTTCTCCGGCTTCCCCCCACCCCCAAAAACATGCTGTTTAGACTATCTGGTAACAATAAATTCTGTCGAGGTTTCGTATACGTTAACTACAGTGTAATTTGATAACAGGAGTAATTTTATGGATATTTCGGCCTGTTAAATAAATTAATCTAAGTGAAGTGTGTGTGGCAGTGAGATGAGACTGTTTGTGTTGTAAAAGGACAAGAAAGGTGCCGTATAAGCACTTTGTAGTTGCTTAAAGTGTCTTGAGATGACTTTTATTGTGAATACGGTGAATGATTTGAACTGAATATGTCCAGCAGCAACATTTGACATTTCTGGGTTCAGAAACATCTGATGGACCGTCACGCAGTGTGTGTTTTGTGGTCAGTCGAGTCAGTGCTCCGGGTCTTTGGGAAGAAATGTCCACCGTGTGCTCCAGACTGGGACAAAGCCCGGCTCTGTGGTGGTATGTGGGTGTATCAGTGCCTTTGACAAAACTCATTTTCACTCTTGTGTTGGTAGCAATAATCCAGAAAAGTACATTGAGATTTTAAAGCAACTCTGGACCGTATCTTTCCCAGAGACATCCATGCATTTTTCATCAAGACAATGTTGAACCGCACTGCAAAGACATGAGTGAGGAAGAAGAGGTAGAGGTACTGGAGCGGTCTGCCTGCAGTCCTGATTTATCCTCAACGGAGAACATGTGTGTAGAATTTAGAGACCAACAAGGTGAACGTGACGAGCCTTGAGACATGTTTGCAGACCAATGGGACAAAATAAAAACCGAAACTCTCCATTATCAACTTTTTCCGATTTGTGATTGTAAATGTAAGCATGAGATAAAGCTGGATGCCAAGTCCACCGGTATTATGGCTCCGCTGCTGCAGACCTCTCCTGTTTGTCCTCGTTCCTCCCATCTGATTTATCTGCTGGTTACCTGATGAAGACACGTTCATCCTAAAAGAAACGTACTGACAGTTTCTTCTCACACAAATATGACAAATGCTTTTTCTTTGAAGAACAAAGCCACTAGCGTATGGAGCCCCGTTTGGGTCATAATTCAATGAATAAATGAGTCTATTATTATGAATTACAGGCGTTTATTATTATGAAATATTTTCCATTATTATGATAATGGTTTCGTTTTTCATAAAAATGAGCTTTTACATAATAATGGATTTGTTTTTCATAAGAATGATTTGTGTGTCAATCACAGCAGAGAGGGCGGAGCCATTTGTGTGATTGGCTGCTCTTTCATTCAGGCATAAGCAACAGAACAGTGAATATGGTCAAGGTTTCCCGTAGCTCAGTCCAAGCTAGCATAGATACAATTGGACTAGGAGCGCACCTTGATGACGCCACGGCCCGCTGCTAACGGGATCTCACGGCCAAAACTAGTCGATGTCAGAGCGTAGAATGGAGAAGGATCAGCCAATGAGCGTGCAGGTCAACCACTGGTCCCGCCCACTGGCAAAATGTCATTATTATGTAAAAGCTCATTCTTATGAAAAACGAAGCAATTATGTAAAAACTCATTCTTAGATAATAAAAAAAAAAGCCATTCTGAAATAAACTATTATGCAATAAACTAAGATTAAATAATAATTAAAAAATTATATTTCATAATAATTACATTTTTTTTTCATAAAAATGGAAAATATTTCCTGATAATAAAATAATAAAATATAATCCATTATAATAATAGATACATATTTTATAATAATAAACGCCTGTATTTCATAATAATAGACTCATTTATTCATTGAATTATGACCCAAACGAGGCTCCATACTAACGGCACAGTTTCAACTTGACTTGAACTTACCTGCGCCACATGCTGCCTGATTGCTGTTATCTCTCGGCTTCCCTTTAAAAATAAACTGTGACGCCAAGATGGGACAGAGGTGCAAGAAGATCAGCGTGGTTCATTGGTCTTTGTGAAGGTGTAAATAGAGGTTGTAAATCATCCACCGACAGAAATCTCATGTATGTAGTTACACAACTGCTCAGGATCTGGATTGTGCAAATCCACCAAAAATAAATATAGGTAACAAGGCAGCAGAAAGGAAAGGAGACAGACAATGAAAGAAGCACAGAGCTAAGGGCTAGCTGTAAAATAGCTTCAACACAGCAGGAAATAACAAGCATTAGAGCGCCATGTGTTACTGCCCCCCACTCTAATTTGAGCTAAGTGGTCTTTGTTGCACAAAAGGACCCAAGTCCTGCAATTACAAACCTTCTCAGAGGGAACCTGGCTAACCCTCCGTCTCATTCGCCCTGACCTGCAGCTCACAGGTCACACAGAAAAGTACAAAGGCACTGAAATAAACACAGCGACCCCTAAACCTGTCATGATATTCATCCATAAAGAGCAGGGAAGGAAAGGCGGGGTTTCCCTCTGATGTCAGATACGTAAGGTGATGAGATTGTCTGGGGAGGAGGGTGGTAGGAAATCCCACCCGCCTACGAGTTCACTTTCCCAGGGTGAGATAAACATGGGTGTGTATGAGACATACAGGATATTAAATATATGTTTTTAGAAAGGAATGCAGCAAGAAGAGCAATAAATTAAAATGATGACTGAAAAGACAATACAGAACCAAAACTAGGGACGAAACAGTCAAGGATGCTGTTTCAAGAGGCTTTAATTATTCAGTCCAAAACAATTAAACCAGTTGGATAGTGAATATATCAAAAGAGGGATGAAGAGGTTGGAACTGCCAGGCAGGAGGCCTGGAGGAAGACCAAAGAGGAGATTTATGGACGTAGTTAAAGAGAACATGAAGTTAGTTGGTGTGAGAGAAGGGGATATAAATGATAGGGTTAGATGGAGACGGATGATTCACGGTGGTGACCCCTGAAGGAACAGATGAAAGGAAAAGAAGAAGAAAGACGCAGTAAAAAATAAAGCTGCTGTTGCTGAGATATTAGCATATTTAAACTGTGCAGTTCCTGTGTATCAGAATATACCAGGCCAGGCCCTTTAAATGGGATATTTTATGGTTGTATAAGTCTCAAATGTGTAACCAATTTGACCAATTTTCATTTATTTATTTTTTCACCAAAGAAAACTTCAAATAAAGAAAATCTGGCCCTATTTTCTTTCTTTCTTTTTTTTTTTTCAGAAATAATCAAAAACCAAAAGTTTGCCAACATTAAACAGAAAAGAGTCAAAATCTTCTTAATTTAAACATTAATAGATATTTTCCAGCTGATATTGTTTCCTTCATCTCCGTCCTTCATGTCCTGATCGTTCATTTAACTCTGATAAAAGTAACTTTGATGTCTCTGAAAGCATCTAATCTATGACCAGCTCAACATTTTTTATTTTACTGTATGACACAGTCAATGTGCAAACATTACAACCCTCATCTGACTTTGTTTTTTATGTATGAAAACATCCATCCATCCATCCATCATCTATACCCGTTTCATCCTCCGGAGGGTCCGGGGATCTGCTGGAGTCTATCCCAGCCGTCTACGGGTGAAAGGCAGGGGTACACCTGGACAGGTCAGCCAGACCATCGCAGGGCCACATGCAGACAAACTGTATGAAAACATGATGGAAAAAAATTATGTGATCATAGAGATTGAAGTGAACACAACCTCAACGTTTTTCACTCTGTCATTGCTTATGTAGCAAAAGTTAGGCCAAAAACGATTAAGTACACCCAGCACACGAGTGACTGAGAAGCTCCTAGAACCAGATTTAGGTCATAGATCTAAAGCAGATGGCCTCATATTTGTCTCTAGAATATTCTCGTAGGTAGAGGAGTTCATGATCAAATCAATGACGTAAACTGTCCAGGCCCTGCGGCTGCAAAACAAACCGTCATCCCTCCACCACCGTACTCTACGGTTGTTATTATAAAACAAAAGGTTTCTGCCATAGCAGGAAATCCAAGAAAGAAATCAGAATAAGAGGTACAAACCTCACACAAAATGCAGCAGACTTGAGCTTGAACCAGGTGTTTTCTCTATCCACCGTAGATGCTGACTAAGAGCGTCCATGCCCCTCTGGCTCTGGCGCTCTGGGGCCTCCTGACTCCCTGAAGAGCTCAGACAGTCGGACTGGGGAAGTCATCTGTCAGGCCCCTTTGAATCAGGATGCCGAAGGAGGTAGCATCTGCTACAGTAGTACATTTTTTTTTTTTTTTGCTTTACCTGTGAACAACAAGGACCACACTGACCACATCCTGTAGGTCAAAGAGAATCTCCCACAGTGACGAAGCCTGCAGGGTTCTCCGCAGAAGAAGGGTGCGCTCGCCATGACAACAAACATCTGGGGCCAGTGATTCCACAGATGTGCACCTTTCCGTTCCGTGTACCTTTCAGCACAAATGCGACAATAACTCTTCCTGTAGTAGTCCAGCAACCTTCTGTGGTATCAGTGTCTTAATCATCAGAGGCGAGTGACTGCAAAAAGTCAAAAATCGGATTTTTGATACAATAATCAAGTCAAAAGATGAAAGAATAAGCTTTCATCTGTAGATAAGAGACATTGATTTAAATCCCATCTGCTCCACTAAAAATGAAAAAGAAATCTTGATCAGATTCATTATTTTGTGCAACTGTTTTGTATTTTTGCACTTCATTTTTAGTTTACAGATTGTTTCAAGTCTTCACAGTTTGTATCATATGACTGGTGAGACACCACAACTGAAAAATGCATTCATCTGCAAAAGTCGCTTTTTTTAAATTCCATATTTTTTAATGTGTAAATCAAAATCATTGGACCTTTTTGGCTAAAAACAGCCTCAGGCTGATGACAAAATATATCTTTTTCATTGTGCCATTACTTAGTAAAAGAAAAAGAATAAAGCCCAGGGATGTTTTTTTAAATCATGTCAGCGATAGGAATGATAATCATGAGCTCCTGATGAATTCAGCAGGTGTTTAGACCCGTGCAGACGTTTTGTCAGTTTGCTTGGTTTTACCATCGACTGTATCAAGATAACTGGACACACTTCCTGTGAGATTACCTTTTATCCATGAGAAGAGTGGCTTGGAGGCCCAGCTGTGGGAGCTGTGGGAGCTCTGGTCACTGTCACCTTCCCAGGATGAGCAACCGTGATGAACAAGCACAGCAGATGCTTGGAACAAACCGTTGCCTCGGTAACCACAAGCTACCCATTTACCTATTTTAGCCTAGCTTCGCTCACCATCACCTACTCCTTTTCTCAGATGCCGTTACTGAAACAAACATCTGCTGGAGCTGAGACAAGGACTGCTGCTTTGAGCCAGAGCTCCAGCCGAGCTCAGCTGGCTCGGTTCTGGAAATAAATAAACCCAGCATTTCAGCAGAAACACCTCATTTTTGTCAAGCATTGTAGGGGACGGTGATGATTTGGAGCGGTTTTTGCCGCCACAGGATCTTAGCACCTTCGAATCACTGAGTGCATCATGAACTCCTCTTTATACCAGATTATTCTGGAGACTATTGAAAAGTGAGTAAAAAGAGTGGATGAAGAACCATAATGGAGGTTGTTTGTCTGTCTGGCTGTGTACAAGATAACTCAAAAAGTTATGGATGGATTTTGATGAAATTTTCAGGAGTTGTCGAAAATGTGAAAATGAAGAACTGATTTCATTTTGGGTGTGATCCGGAAGAAATCCTGGATTCTGGATCACTTTCAAATTTCCGATAACATTGTGGTAAATGGGGCCAAAAATGTTGTTTCTCAATATCTCTGTTAATTATTGACCAAAACTCATGAAATTTCACTCAGGGATTGACAATGGAAACCTCTATCAAATTTTAAAAGTTGACCCGGATCTGATCCAGAACGTGGATTTTATCGCAATGTCTATAAAAACATTGAGGTTGTTTAATTTCAATATATTGACTTTGGAAACAAATATTGCACGAAATCTTTATAGAATCATTATTTCTTTTTGTGTGCATCACAAAATAAAGGAAGATATGGTACTTTTTTAGTGGTCCTATATTGTCAGTGCTATATGTACGACTAATATATTTCAGTGATTCCCAAAGTGTGGGCTGCGGCCCCCTGGTGGGCCGTCGTGGAACTGCAGGTGGGCCGTGAGAGGTCATTAAAATTAAACAAATGTGTTTTAAATCCTCGATCTTTTTTAAATATCTTTTTAATTACTGTAAAATATTCATGACATGATTAAAAATATTGAGAATAAAACAATAAAATAATAATAATAATAATAATAAAACAAACCAGTTAAGTGTTATTCAACTGTCAACTTAATATGACAAGTGTCACCTTATTTGTTGACCCCTTACATTAATATCGGATCATGGTTCCTAGTCCTGGATGTTGATCACAGTTGTGATTAAAGGTTTCGGTGGGCTGTGGAGATTTTTCACATTTCAAATTGGGCCTTGGTATTCTGAAGTTTGGGAACGGCTGCTCTATTTTATTGTTTATTTTGTAGAATCAGTTTGATGAGCAGGTAATTAGCAGGATCTTTTTTGTTAAAATGTAATTCACGAAACAAGGAACCTGTCACAGTACTGTTTTGCTGATATTAATCACAACAGATGTGTAGAATATTTGTTGATACTTTATTTGGTTGATACCTCTCACTTTAAGATCTAGATTGATATACTTAGATATACCTTTGTGCTTCTACAACAACTTTTCAAATGGAATCAAACAACACTAACAGAATTAACACTCTTTCGTGAGCCAGGAAGAAACCCTTCCCCGTTTTATTGTTTTCAAGTAGAACTAAGTATTAATTTGATAAACCCGAACAATGTATATTTATTCTAAAATCTGTGCATCTTCTGTTATTTTAATCTACTATAGTTTCTATTGAGAAAATGTTCAGGGTCAATTCAAATCAACGTGAGTTTTTCCTTTCTGTATTTTCCTGATGTGCGCTGCTTATTTGAAGTCAACAGCTGTTCAAGGTCCACTTTCATATTTGAGAGCGAGGCCCGATGGATTTCTAAAGAGACATCCGTGGTAAGATTAGTTTCTGTTCCCATTAAATTCACTCAAGGCTCAGCCAGTATCGAGGCTGCAGTTTTCTGGAACAATTTTTGCTGACCAGAGTTATTTTGACATAGAAATTGTAAATTTACCAAATGGAGTTAGAAAAAAAAAATTGGATTCAGTGGAGTGTGTCTCAAAATAGTTTGTTTCCTGCAGAATACTGATCTGGAGACTCTGGTCATTGAGGAACAGGTTGTACTGGATGATGTCTGCGCCGTCCCTACTGCATTTGCTCTTCTCTTTAGCCTCACATATGTTTGGAACGTGGAATTTTTCAAAAGGACTTGAGGTACAGTTTTGTGGAAATTCAGAAAATGTCCAGGAACGTTGGCAGCCACTGCTCAGCCAGGCTTCAGGCCTTGAACAATCGCCTGCTCAAGTAGCCTGTGATGATGTCGTCCATGTTGGGCTGCACCAGTAAGTCCAACCAACACTTTTCAAATGGCAGTCATCTTGACTGGAGGAGGGGAAGTTCATCAGGCAAAACCCAAGTATGTTGTTAAAGATCATGTTCTTAGTGTAGACAATATCTGACCAAAACGCAAAAATGTTTGCATCCCAAGTGTAAAATTGTCGGCACCTTTTTTTTCTTCTTCTCTTTAAAAGAAAGCCCAAGTTGGAGTAAATGTTATTTTATATGTTATTATATATATATCTGTGCAAATGCACATACAAATATATGCATAATGTATTTGTGTGTGTGTGTATGTGTATTGTACCCTATATGTATATGGTGTCTGTGTATACAGTCTTGGAAAAAATTATTAGACCACCATTTTTTCTTCACTTTCTTGTTCATTTTAATACCTGGTACCACTAAACGTCATCGTGTGACTAAAACAGACAGAAAAGAAAACACTGAATGCTTAAAAGCAGTGTTTTTGGCAGTACAACGCCATAGCTATTAATGTAAAAACTTAAGTGATTTAGGTTAAAATCAAGAAAACCATGAAAAATGGTAAGATATCAGCTCTTAAATAAAACTCTTATGAGCAATCTTTGTGGTTATCGTTATGTTTGTCCAAACAAATGTACCTTTAGTTGTACCAGGCATTAAAATGAACAAGAAACTGAATAAAACAAGGCTGGTCTAATAATTTTTTCCATGACTGTATATGTGGGTAAATGCTTAAGTGTTCAGGAGTGTATGTATGTATATTTACTCAATATAAAAGCAATATAAATAGTACTATCAATAGCAATGAATTGTTATGCATTTTGCAGTACATTACATTATTGGTATACATTTTAAACCTAGATATAAAACTATATGTATATTCACAGATAGGTGTTTATATCCGGGCTTGTCTTCAATTAGAAACTGCAGTGTAACTGTAACTAATCGGTGTCGTTGCCAACATAGCAATCACAACCAGATGCTTATCTTAATTCATTTATTCCTTTTTTGTCTCCATCACAAAGTACATGTACAGATATAGGTATGTATATGACAGTCACAGGTATATGCATATTTAAACTATATAACATCTATTAATATGTATCCATTACATCCCTCACACACATTCTGTATGTGCACACACTCACACCCACACACATGCACACACACACACTCATGGCATTATTGACACAACTTTTCTCTACCATCTACATATTTAATTGGTATTTATCTGTCTTACATTTGCATGTCTGTCTTTTTGTTGAACCACACATTCATCTACACACAATTCACTGTCTGTAATTATAGTCCTCTCTGACAGAATCAGGGTTTTAGAGTTAATAAAATATGATAGATTAGACTGTCAGATAGGACTGGTGAAGAAGACACGTTAAAAAAAAAAAAAAAGAAAAAGAAAAGTGTCTTCAGTCTGAGGTTTTTCAGATCTACTGCAGCACAGAGATCCTTCCTGAACACAGAAATAACCAGCTACAATGAATCTCTGAAGAGACTTAAACAATGACAGCAGCTGCAACAATTAATTTCCCTTCAGAAGTTAATAGTATTTTTTTTAAATCAGTTTGACAGTTAAAGCTTGACTTAAATGTGATCACTTAGGATTACAATAATCAGAAGGACACCAGCAAATCTGCATCAGGCAAAAAAAACTTAATGACTTACATCTGGACACAATCCAGCTGAAATGCTGTGGTGAGACCTTATAAGTGTACATTTATAAATTCCCGGAAATATGAAATGAACTGAATCAATGTTTAAGTCATACAACAAACAACAACTTTAACTTCCTTGCTAAAGGTGGAAAGGTGGATGTAGAAACTACTGAATTATGGGGGTACTTAGTGTTGCCCACACATCTATAAATGTGCATATATATACTGTATATAAAATCATTAAAAGAGGGCCTTCTAATATTTGAACAACTGTACATGAAGTACAAAAGGGTAAATAAACATCTCTCACTAAAGTCATGGGTCATCATGGTGATATCTGACAACGTTTGTACTCCAGCACTTAACATCACAGCTCTCTATCCACAAGCATCTTAGAAAGGATCTTTTAAAAAAAAACAAACAAACAAACAAACAAAAAAAAAAGACTGATGGAATAAGGTTTTCAGCAGGATTGTCGAGTTGTTCCTCAAACAAATGATTTACAGTGCAGCCTGTCTGGATGAAACTAACAGATGCTGGTTGTGAATTCAGCTGGCAGCTCATAAAGAAGTAAAGAAAGCAACTCTAATTCTAACCTTGATATCACATCGTTGATTCCAGGAGTCTTCAGCAGGAGCCTTCAGTCATGGGTCACTTCAGGCCTGTCGTCATGCCTGTACTGACCTCTGCTGGTGAAAGACATGCAGCTGCAATGAAGGGGAAGAGGGGCCGTCTGGACAGCTGCAGTGTTTCCAGCTGCAGTGGTTATGCCATGAAATATACAGATATGTGCAGGTTATATTACACAGAAGCAAGAGTAAGACTGAGCTACCAAGCTAGTTGATCCTTTGATCCAAAAATAGGCAAATTAGCAGAACAAACTTGATCCTTGGAACCCACCCATCTTATCTCAGTTTACCACAATCTAGCTATCTTAGCTTCGCTCATGCTAACCTATGATGGTAATGGTCATTAACTGACATTTATTCTGATCAAATTCGTCAATCTGTCTTAGTTTCAGATGTTGTTTAAGTGGTGAAACAACATCAGTGACTCATCTCTCAGACCCTCCTGGATGACTGAGCTCTTTACCTTGTCCCTACGGGTTAGCTTCGCCACCCTTCGAGGAAAGCTCTTCATCCCAGCTGCTTCACACTCAACTGCAACCCGCCCTGGTAACCACTGGAGGTCTCTACTTGAAGAAACCAACAAGATCGCATCATCTGCATCGAGGAAAGAGGCAGGCTTAAGATGTCCAAACCCTCTGCCTCCAAACTGCTAGAAATTCCATAAAAGTTGTAAACAGCATCTGTGACAAAGAAGCAGATCTGGTGGTTCAATACCCTCTGGTAGCTAGGGTTGGGAATAGGGATGGGCATAATTAATCGATTAATCGATGATTGATCATTAAGAATTTGGTCGAAGAAATTAATTTTCGTCGATGAACCGAATGTTTGTTATTTTTTTTAAACAATCCGAACGTAGGTTCTCAGTGCACGTCCTCAAACAATGCGATGCATTTCTCTGTGCCACCGATAGAAATTTGCCACCAGGGGGCAACATTTCACCATCACCCTACCCTGGCTGGACTCAGTTGTTACATGCGAGCTTCTATAGGTCATCGCCTAATCATGAAGCGGTCGCGGCGAAGTGTGGCGTGGAACCATTTTAGTTTAGAAAATGAGCAAGTGTACTGCAATCACTGCAATGCTAATTACAAATACAATTAATCTACAACGACAATGATGTATCACTTGAACAACGCGCATCCAAGCCTTGTAAAGGACGGTGGAGGCGGTTCATCATCAGCCTAGCCTAGCCTAGCCTAGCCTAGCCTCAACTCGGTGTTAGCACGGACCAGAAGGAGCTGCAGCGCACATCGAGCACACAACAAGCGCATCTTTTTAAGAAACAAAAAGCCTGTAATACTGGCGCCTTGATATAAATTGTCCTTGTTAATTAGTCTCCTCGATATCTCTTGTTTTATTATCGTTGTTTTTTTAAAGAAAAGAAACAGGAAATGTCACGTTATTGTGGACCACAAACATCCGGTTCACTGAACACATCTGGGCATGCGCGGGCCATAGCAACCAGGCCATAGCAACCAGGCCAAAGGGGAAAACAAACGCCACGCCGATATCAAGAATATTTGTGATAGTTTTCAATATAAAAATGTTAATGATTAATTGATTTTTAATCATTAATTCTCCCGACGATCGACGAATAAATCTCGACCAAATGCCCATCCCTAGTTGGGAATCGAGAACCGGTTCCTGTATGAACCGGTTCCGTGTGTTTCATATCCATGGAATCGTTTGGAAGCAGTTTATCCAGCGATTCTCTTATCGATTCCAACCAGCACGAATCTCATGTAATTTACGCAAGTTACGCACAGTCAATTCCAGAAAGCACTTACGTGATTAAGTTACGTCGGTTTAGCACGTTAGCATTGGAGTTGTTAACAACAATGGCGCCCACCAGGTTCAAACGCTGCAAAGTTTGGCTTCACTTCACCCAAGAAAGATGGCAACAAGGAAACTAGCAGTCATTGTAAAGTGGAGATAACAGCGTCGGGAGGGAACACGGCTAACATGCAGAAACATTTGAACGCACACAACATGTGATAACGAGTGTCGTGGTTTTTGACGCGCTTCGGACTGATGAGAGATGTTATAAAACGGCAAACATCAAAAGTGACAGTTTTACGACCCTTGCCACCTGTCATTCCCCCCTCTAACCTTACAGTGAAGAAACATGTGCACTCTATTTAAACAGTGTAAGGTTACAAACAAACAAATTATATATCAAATAAACTAAACCTTAATGTTTAACTGAATTGTTTGGGGTGTGGCCTGAAGGCAAATAAAATGAACCTGTGTTCTTAAAGTAATGAGGGCCTAGTGTGGAGGATATTACCCTTCAACCGGCCTGTGTGGCTGCCGCCATCACAACAGTATTTTCTAAGTAGCAGAGAGAAAACCGCTCTCTATCTCTCTATCTCTCTATCTCTCTCTCTTTTCAACACTCAAGGAGAATGTTAATTCTATTTGTAAACCTTATTGCTGCTCTTAAAGTGTGCATCAGCTTAGATTTAGATACTGTTAGTCAGCTTTTTCTTCTTGATGAAAAAGATTTCCAATCACACACACACACACACACAGTTATATAAAAAGAAACTCAGCATGAACTGTGGGTAGTGACCGAAAGAATGAGATCGCAGATACAAGCGGCAGAAATGAGTTTTCTCTGCAGGGTGGCTGGACTCTCCCTTAGAGATAGGGTGAGAAGTTCAGTCATCCTGGAGAGACTCAGAGTAGAGCTGCTGCTCCGCCACATCCAGAGGAGCCAGTTGAGGTGGTTCATCTGGTTAGGATGCCCCCCGGACGCCTCCCTGGAGAGGTGTTTCAGGCATGTCCAACTGGGAGGAGACCCCGGGGAAGACCCAGGACCCGCTGGAGAGATTATATCTCTCAGCTGGCCTGGTAACGCCTCGGGGTTCTCCCAGAGGAGCTGGTGGAGGGAGGTCTGGACCTCTCAGCTGAAGCTGCTGCCCCCGCGACCCGACTCCGGACCAAGCGGGAGCTGATGGATGGATGGATAATATTAAATACCTCCTAGCTGTTTCTCTTACACCAGGGATTCCCAAAGTGGGGTGCGCACCCCCAGGGGTGCGCAAGCTGCCTCTAGGGGGTGCGCGAGATGAAAAATGTAATGGTGGTCTGATAATTTTTTTTGTTTTCATACAATAAAGATGTGTAAATAAACATTTCCTTTGTAAAATTTTAAATCAAAAACTGTAATTTTAATGAATAAATAAATGCAGGCTATTCAAAATGCACGTCATCTTAAAGTGAAGCGTAGAAGAAGAAGTTATATTCTTCTACCACTGCATTTGCACCTAGCTTGTGGCCTCTACTTTAATTATTCTCGCAAATATGCTCAATTGGCTGAAATCAGGGAAAATATCTTTATTGGAACTTTATTGGCATAGAATTAAAATTACTGGCGTTCAAATTTTATTTCCATAACCTGTGTTATAATGACGGGTTGTGTTAGTTCCACGGTCATTTAAACTTGCTGCAATTTTTGTTCAATGTTCAAAATATTCTAACATTTTCCTCAACTTATCTGCTTTCTGCCACTGAGTCTGAGCATGTCATCCATCCTCTTTGCTCTTAAAAGTGGAAGCCTGCGCATAACTTTGTTTCATTATATTGGAACTGTGTTACAGTGTTTCAGTTTAATTTAAATGCGAGAGCGCATTGTTGTGATTGTGATTATTATGTTATATGTGTGTTCTGGTCATTTTAGCATGAATAAACATGGCGACTTTAATATGGCTATAATAAAGCTTGTTGCTTTTTTTTAAGGGGTGGGGGATCGGGGGTGCGTCAACCCGGTTAAGACATAGAAGGGGGTGCGCGGCTAAAAAAGTTTGGGAACCGCTGTCTTACACCTATGAGGCCAGGTTGCAGCCAGGTGCTAGTGTCTGTTTCAGAAAGAAGGTTCAACAAACTCTGAGGTTAAAAAAGACTAACTCAGAGTCGACAACCTCTGAGACAGGAGTTTAGTGTTGGTTCTGTTAACGCTGAGTTTTCTGACTCCGAGTTAAGCGCATGCAACATGGAGCTGTTTTACCGTGATTCACCATGGCAGCTCCAGATAAATAACTTTCCTCCAATGAGTTAGAGCTTTCATTGCAATAATAGTGAATTAATGAACTTCTTGAAGAAAAGAGAAACTGCAGAGTGAGTGAATGCAGGCTTTAAATATTTAATGACTGTCATATGGCATGAGTGACAAGAGGTGGAATGTATATATACAAAAAAAGACTTTTTCTGCAGTTAAAAGACTACTGACTAAAAACAACAACAAAAAATCAGAAGCATTTGAAGATGAAGTATAAAAACTAGGGCTGGGCAAAATAACGCATTATTATCACATTAACTCACTAATTTATTAACGCCGACATTTATTTTATCGCGTTTTAACGGATGTTTCTCACATGATTTTGTTTGGAAAGGCTGTTTCTGACTGCTGCGGAACCAGAAGGAAACCAGGGGAAAAGCTAAAACAGACACGGAGACGGTAAAGTTACAGAACTTTTACATGGACATTTTCATTTTAAAGTTCTCCCAGATGGCGGATTCAACAGAAACAAGGTTATTTATAGCCACTGCCAAGTTGAACTCCCCGTTAAAAGTTTCTGCTGTTACCTCAGAAATGACCTGTTTTAATGTTCTGATTGTGGCTCAGGATTTTGTTGGTTGACTTTTTTTTTTTTTTTCATAAAAACAGGATGACATTAATGCCCTGGCAGTGGCAATAAGCTTTATTTTATTTTATTTTTTGATGAGATTTACACTAAATATGTGTTACTGACAAATGCTGATGTTAAAAGTGTTTGAACAACAAATGTTATGACCAGGGCTTGACGCTAACTTTTTTGCTCACCAGCCACTGTGGCTAGTGTTTTTCCTCAGTCATTAGCCATTTAGTCTTTATGCTAGCCACAGTTTTGCTGTCAGTTTTTTTCTTCTTCACAATATTCTTGCATTTACATTTTAAATACAAACAATTGGTACAACTATTGTGATGTGTCATATCAAAGAATAAGTTACCAGCCAAATGTGCTTGTGAGACAGAAATTGTTACTAGCTCACAGCCAAATTTTACCAGCATTTGGCCGGTGTCAGTGTCAAGCCCTGGTTATGACACTTTAGTTCATATGGCAGCAGAACATTTAAATAAAAGTGACCTTTACACTACTTTCGAAATTCACTGTTTGATTTTGTGTCTTCACATGTTGCGTCTAACATGTGATTAATTGGGGAAATCATGTGATTAATCACGATTAAAGATTTTAATTGTTGCCCAGCCCTAATAAAAACATAGTTCAGGCAGGTAACTGGAATTTAACAGGAACATGGGACCAAAGTCTGGTCCACTTCCTCACAGCTCTGCGTACAGTTCCCTTTCTAATAGGCTACATTCCCATCATTATCTATCCATCCATCCATTATCTATACATGTTTCATCCTCCGGAGGGTCACGGGGATCTGCTGGAGTCTATCCCAGCCGTCTACGGGCGAAAGGCAGGGGTACACCTGGACAGGTGACCTGGACAGGTACCAGACCATCGCAGGGCCACATGCAGACAAACAACCACTCACTCACACTCACTCACTCCTACGGGCAATTTAGAACCACCAATTAACCGGACATGCATGTCTTTGGACTGTGGGAGGAAGCCGGAGTACCCGGAGGAAACCACGGGGAATCACGGGGAGAACATGCAAACTCCACACAGAAAGGCCCCTGCTTCTAACCAGGAACCTTCTAGCTGTGAGGCAACAGTGCTAACCGCTAAGCCACCGTGCTGCCCCCCCAACATTATAAAAAAGAGGGAAAAATTGAAATTTGCAAATAAATAAAAAGCTCAAACAAACCTCAAAGCAGTTTTGTGAAGTAAGGGCATATGACAGATGATATTTGCTCTATACAGTCATGGAAAAAATTATTAGACCACCATTTTTTCTTCACTTTCTTGTTCATTTTAATACCTGGTACCACTAAACGTCATCATGTGACTAAAACAGACAGAAAAAAAACCACTGAATGCATAAAAGCAGTGTTTTTGGCAGTACAACGCCATAGCTATTGATGTAAAAACTTAAGTGATTTAGGTTATAATCAAGAAAACCATGGAAAATGGTAAGATATCAGCTCTTAAATTAAACTCTTATGAGCAATCTTTGTGGTTATCGTTATGTTTGTCCAAACAAATGTACCTTTAGTTGTACCAGGCATTAGAATGAACAAGAAACTGAAGAAAACAAGGGTAGTCTAATAATTTTTTCCATGACTGTATATATGGTTATGTAACTGTGTAGAACATCGGTAGGCCTGACGCTCTCAATACATCCATCTGGGTGGGCCATGCCAAACTATCTACTTGAATCTTTAATATTATTTCCCAATGCAAATGCAGCCTCTTCTTCAATAAAAGGAGAAATGAAAAGACCAGTCTCAGCCTTATGAAGGCGAGGAGACAGAAAATCCATACTTTTATCTTATTGCCGTAACTGAGGAGAACAGATTTGTTGTGATATTCTAATATGAACGGAATAACTGATGATAGATTATAAGATAAATAACAAAAACCTGCTACGTCTTGTAAAATGCAGTGGGATGATAAACTCTAACGGCCAATAATATTAGGAGTTCAGTAAGTGGATGGTGGATTCATCAGTTTTGACGGATCAAAGATGGAGTCAAGTGATGTTATTGGCTGCTGTGACTCTGGATGTCCCTTGTGATTTCTCTCCTGATGATCATGTGTCATCGGCTCTTTCATTCAGATACAGTTTCACTGCCTGTCAAGAGTCTGAATGTAGACGAGCCTCAGTAAAAAAACAACTAACTGGCTCCGAGGCTGCAGAAAGATTCATATCAACATGGGGCGTTTTGGCTTTCATTTTGCGCCCGTTTCCATGTATCTTCGTTGCTGTGGGTCAAATGTCACCGTTCCCGTCCTCACACACGGTCCTGCCGTCACCTTTCTAATGTTTCCAGTCGCAGCCATGTTCAGGAGGGTTTGCCTCTGCTGAATTTTTCCCCTCTGCAGCATCAGTAGCACAGAGCCAGCCTCCAACCACACTACGCTGTTCCTGTCGCTTTTACTGGGTTTTTTTTTTTTTTTTTTTTTTTCGAAGGTTAGGAGGCAAGATTATAACACACAAAGACAAATACAAATCCAAAACAAAACCGAGCAACAGCGACTCGGGATCGAGCTGCTCGGCTTGAAAGGAGGACAAAACAGGTAAAACAAACAAACATAAAAAAAAAAACTTGGACGTTTATTTGATTTTTTTTTTTTCCCCTTTAAATTCCTTTTCATGCCTGGGCGCATATCCGGATTTGTGAGGGGTCGCTTTACTTTCTCTGTGTGTGGAAATGAAACACGGAGGATCGGACATGGAAAAAGGGAAGGAGGCGGGCGGAGAAGCGGCTCCTTCTACTAACGTTTCACTTACGATCGCACGCGCAACTAGCTAAAAAAAAAAAAAGAGGGCTGCCAGCCCGCGCGGGCTGACATTTACAACATTAACTCCCGTCTTCGCTGTCGATCCCGTCAAAAAAATGCGTCCGTGCGAGCACATAATCAAATAACCCCCCCTGCGCGCGAGCGAGCGAGCGAGCGCCGTGTCACAGTTTTCGACAATTTTTTAAAAAAGCGAGTGGAACATCTTAACGTCTGCGTAGCTACGTCAAAAAGCTGCTGCTCGCTGCGCTGCTCGCTTGTACAGTCGGGTTCGGTACAGTAGCGTTAGCCCCTCGCTGCTAAGGTCACATTTCCTGCTGTTTTTTTCCTCTCTTTTTTTTCTTCCATTCGAGCTGTGCTCTTTATTACAGCCATGAACCTGTCATGACGAGCCTGTCAGACACGTATGTGGTCATACATGTTACAGGATGTGTGAGCAGCTGCAGGCCGAAGCCTGTCAGAGCTGCTGCTGCTTGTTTACATGGCTGGAGCCATTTCTCCTGACATCCCTGCTCAACATATGGCTTAGTGGGGGAGGGGGTGGGGGGGCTGTCCACCATAATGGCACTCCGGCAGTGCTGGTTTCTCTCTTACAACACATTTGCGTTCAATCTCTGTCTTTGGCTTAAGAGCTCAGCTGAAGACATTATCGTGTGGAAATGTTCTCTGCTTTGCTGATGGTTTCGTGACAAAAACAGATCCTGTACATGAGCTTAGAGTCAACCAGTTTCTTGCTGATATTTGTAGATCAGCCGTTCCCAAACTTCAGAATACCAAGGCCCCGATTTGAAATGTGAAACCAAACCTTTAAACACAACTGTGATCAACATACAGGACCAGGAACCATGATCCGATATTAATGTGAGGGGTCAACAAATAAGGTGACACTTGTCATATTAAGTTGAGATGACAGTAGAATAACACTTAACTGGTTTGTTTTGTTACTTCTTAATGTTTTTAAATCATGTCATTAATATTGATTAAAAACGTATTTAAAAAAAGATCGAGGATTTAAAACATATTTGTTTAATTTTGATGACCTCTCACGGCCCACCTGCGGTCCCACGACGGCCCACCAGGGGGCCGCGGCCCACACTTTGGGAATCACTGAAATATATTAGTCGTACATATAGCACTGACAATATAGGACCACTAAAAAAGTACCATATCTTCCTTTATTTTGTGATGCACACAAAAATAAATAATGATGCTATAAAGATTTCGTGCAACATTTGTTTCCCAATAAATAAATATATTGAAATTAAACAACCTCAATGTTTTTATAGACATTGCGATAAAATCCGCCTTCTGGATCAGATCTGGATCAGCTTTTAAAATTTGATAGATGTTCCCATTGTCAATCCCTGAGTGAAATTTCATGAGTTTTGGTCAATAATTAATGGAGATATTGATCCGATATTAATGTGAGGGGTCAACAAATAAGGTGACACTTGTCATATTAAGTTAAGATGACAGTAGAATAACACTTAACTGGTTTGTTTTGTTACTTCTTAATGTTTTTAAATCATGTCATTAATATTTTACAGTGATTAAAAACGTATTTAAAAAAGATTGAGGATTTAAAACATATTTGTTTAATTTTAATGACCTCTCACAGCCCAGCTGCGGTCCCACGACGGCCCACCAGGGGGCCGCGGCCCACACTTTGGGAACCACTGTTGTAGATCGTCTGTGTGAAGTGATTACATATGGCCGACACGGTCGAGCAGTTACATGTTGCAACGTAAAAGCAAAACACGTTAAATGAATTAGTGAAAACAGTTGGATGTATTTGACTTCGCACAACGTGACGGAAATAGCTAGAAAAACAAGTGAAGCTCTTGCCCTGTATTACGCTGTATTTTCATGTGTAATAACACTAGATTTGACACAAAAAAGACCAACATTAAGAAATGTTAATAATAAAAGAAATCGCAGAAAAAGAAATCCTTTTTTTTTTTTTTTTTTGTGGATGAAGGCAACGGTTTGAAACAACGAAAGAAACGGGCAGAATTGAATCAAGTATCTGAATCTGGCTGCTGTAAACAGAGCTGTAAAGACGTGGGCGTAAAGCGAGTTGTTGTCCTGTGTCTCTGTGGTATTTGGACCTAAACGTGTCACGTATGTAGCCTTGGATGTGAGGTCAGATGACCCAGAGGTCTCAGTCACAGAAAAACCAGAAAAACAGAAATAAGGCAGAAAAACCAGAAGGGCTCCAGTGATGTAAAGATGATCACTTTAAGACAAACAACTTAGGGTTAGCAACAAAAAAATAACTTAAATCTCAACAGCCGAGCTCTGAATTTGATCTTACCTTTGTTGTTTTGTCATCGAAATCATATTCCAGGAAAGGCTTCTTCGTAATTCAAGTAATTCCAAATCTCAGTGACAAATAAAAAACATTTTTGCTAACTCTGACTCTTCTAGGAGCGTACATATGTTGCGAAACACTTTTTTTTTACCGTTGTTGTCTTGACTGATGTGGATTAGTGAGCTGCTCATTGATTCTATTGATTGTGAAGATTCCAGAAAAGTCTTGAAAATCTAAAATACTACCGAGTGTTTCTTGTAGCTCCTCCACATGGGCGTGCACTGTGCACGAAAACTTTTATATCTGCTGTACACATGTCAAATAAGAATAGTTTATGATCTGTTAGTAAAGTCTGTCACACTAGAGAAAAACCAGTCTTGGTGCGTAAACGCTGTTTCACTACATCAAAGTGAAAGAATCTGTCAGAGGGAAATACGATCTCTATTTTTGCTGTGTTCCACCTCCATTTACTCCATCCTGGAAATATGAACACTTTATTTTGACACCATATCTATTCAAATACGTCTTGTAGCTGTTGATATATAGTCGTTTTAAACAGCAATCTCAAAAACAGGCCACATTAGGAAAGAGTTAAGACCTCAGGAAATAGTTTTAGGAAAGAAAAAGAAAAGGTAAATGTCTCCTTCGAGCCCATCAGCTACTATCCAGTCTGCACAAATATTAAATCCACGTTACTGCGTGCGCAGCAAACAAAACCTTTGCTGCTCCAAAAGCCACATAGTTGTAAGATCAGGAGGAAACATTTGTATCTGAAACTGAGTGAATAAAATATAAGTTTATCTTATTATGAGCCAGTACTCCATATTTATTGGACGGGACAGCTGGGATTAAAAAAAGGAAAGCTGAAGTGGGCTCGAATAAAATGAATGAGTGAAAAGTTTCTGAGGACACATGCAGCGCGTTGATCGCTTCTGATTATTAGTCCATTTATTTGAAATAAAATTCAGGACGTATTGGGAGCAGGGTTTTGCCCAGGATTTTTATAAGCAGCAGGAGGAAAAATAATGTGACCTTGGAGATGCGTTTACACATCAGTCGGTGGTTAAAGAGGAAATAAAGAGACACTTGGCAACGTAAGAGAGTTTGGAGGTTTAACTGTCACTGGATAACTCCCTCTCCACGCTTTTATCGTTATTTATTTTCCCCTTTTTTCATCTCTGTGAACCTTTGGAAAAAGGGCATGTCTCCTTTTTGAACAGATGTTTTTAGCTCCAAAACACACTTAAATCCTAACGAACGCTGTTTCAGTATTATTCAGAATTAGAAATAAAAAATAATAAATGTTAAGTGGAGGATGAACTGTCTACATTTAATATGATCATTTATTGTCGAACGGTTTCAGTCTCGACAACAGGTCGTGTATGAAGATTAAAAACACTTATTCTGTAAAAAAAAAAAAAAAATTTCATGCTGTTTCTGTAACTGACTGGCTTTGGTCACCTTCGTCCAGATCAAGATGTCTGCCAGAGGAGCAAAGAAGAAGGCCACCAAGCTGTCCAGGTCATCCAGGGCAGGCGTCATCTTCCCCGTCGGGAGGATGATGAGGTACCTGCGCACCGGTACGCACAAATACCGGATCGGCATGGGGGCGCCGGTCTACATGGCGGCTGTCATCGAGTACCTGGCAGGTCGGTAGACGAAAGCATCATGCGTTCTGGCATCCTTGATTGCAGAAGCATTATTTATGGTTTAGTGTAGTTCTTTCTTCACATGCTAACTGGGTTCCGTTTGAGCTAGGGATGTTCCTGGCGACTAATTTCCCTGTCGACTAAACGAAAATTTTAATTAAGACTAGTCGACTAGTCTAAAAAAAAGGAAAACACTCAGAAAACAGTGAAAATTTAGCACAATTTATTGAAACATCGAAACAGAATTTGAAACATTGTCCCAAAAAATATTGTGTGTAACAAGAGTTCTTTAAGCCTTTAATCACAATGTTCAACAACCATGTCGGATTTTAAATGCCGCTGAAGTACGAGACACTTTGCACCATGCAGTATGAATGAATGTGAACATGAAGGCAACTCAGTCAAACGTTAACCACCAAAATAAATAAATTGCCTCTGACACATTGAATCTTGCAGATTATCCGACAAAAATTATAGCTTTAATTCACTTTCAAGTTAATAAAACATCTAAATTATAATTGTATTTCAACCAAAACAAGCAGCATTTTGCGCCGTGCAGTATGAATATAAACCCTGCACATCCGACAAAAACTCACTTAAAGATAACAAATAATGTAACATCTAAAAAAGATAAATTGCTGCTGGATTATTAAGCTCTATGCGCAGTTCAATATGAGTGTAAAATTAAACAAACATCTAAAATCTCTCAGACCGGACGGGAGAACACGTCTCTGGGTAAACAATGTCAAATCGGCCTGAGTGTGGCTAGCACCGCTAACATCAGCACCGCTAGCATTAGCAGCCGTCGTCTCGTTCAGATTAACATCCAAATGCTTGAGTCTAATGTGGTTGCTCATTGCTCCAGTCGAGTGATTGTATGCCAGTTGTTTCTGACACAGTCTACATACTACCTTGTTTTCATTTTCTAGATTAAAGTACCGCCAAACCGCGCTGGTTTTGCGAGACCATCTTCCCACCGTGCCGTTTTAAAACTCCAGTCTACTCGAGCGTTGCTGTAGAGAGGAGGGCTGCTGTCTGACGGCTCTGTAGCCCCGACTAGTGGCGGGAGGCTGTATGACAGTTAAGCTGCCTTGTACATGAATAAAACACAAGTTGGTTTAAACGACTAATATTTCTGGTGCCGACTAGAAAGTGGGCGGACGTTTAATCGGTTAGATGACTAATCGCACGCATCCCTAGTTTGAGCCCAGTTCTTTCTTTCCAGTGATCCAGTATAAAGTCCCAGTTGTCTTCATCGCTTTATTATCAGATCATTCTGTCGTACGAAGTGTCTTAAAATTAACAGAATGTGGTCAGAAGAACGTTGAAACCACTGATATCAAAATGTAAATATTCTACCTTGTATATAGTAGTTTCAGAACCTTGTTAGCACAAAGAGGAATGGAAATAAAAAAGAAAAGAAAAGAAAAAGTTACTGAATCTAAATGTAGATGTAAAGATGTAAAGAATGTAAAGATTTCATGTCATATTCTTAAATATTGCGCTCTTGTTCCTGATGTGCTCCGAGTCACCAAGAGGAAAATAAATGTCTTTAAGTGACGCGGCGCACAGTTAAGGTCTGATGGATTTCTACTCTGTTACCTCCATCTAAGCTGAGATTCTGGAGCTGGCGGGAAACGCGGCACGAGACAACAAGAAAGGCAGAATAACTCCCAGACACATCAAGCTGGCCGTGGCCAACGACGAGGAGCTCAACCAGGTAAACTACCGCACCGCTAAAATATTACGCTGAATTTCTTTTTCACCCACTTTGTTATAACGTTTAAACAGAAAAAAAATATGAATGACTCGCACACGTAAGCGAGGGTTTTATGGAGACTCACAAAAGAGCCTGTTATATTTCTGATTTACTACGACGGCATCATTGTGAGAAATTCCAGTTACTGTCATTCTGGCCGTTAAACGGCGATGATAACATTTTACAATTCTAAAGAAGGCATGGCACCGTCTAAACTGTAAAATAAACCAGAATACAGCGACTTGAAAATGTCATAAACCCATTTTTATTCAGAATAGGGCATTGAAGTGCATTCAGATGTTTAAACTGAGAGAATGTACCATCAAAACAGCATTAGTTTTGATTTGATGGCAGAGTGTTATTGCAAACTGAGAGAATGTAGCCATCAAAACAGCAGTTTCAGTTTTGTTGATGGCATGCAGTGCATTATTGCTGTAGCAGTAACAGCAGTCACACATCGTGGCAGCTGGGGGGGGGTGGGGGGGGGGGGTGGGTTTTCCTGGGATGGAGCTTGGACTTATTGGAGCTACTTAACAGTCCTGGCTCTTACTTGTCACATTTTAGCGCTCCAAATGTTTTCAGCGGGTCAAAGGTCAGGCCAGATCAGCACCAGGACCTTTCTGCTATGAAGCTGTGATTTTGCAACAGATGCAGAATGTGATATTTTGCATCATGTTGGTGAAAGATGCAACACCTTCCATATAAAAGACTGTCTGGATGGGAGCAGATCTGGTCCTTTAACTTTCATAGATACCTTTCCTTAGCAGATGCACAAGCTCTCCGTTCTGAATGCATCCCATCAGAGATGCTTTTTAACATGGTCCCCCCCCCTATTTAGTCTGGAGGATGAGTAGTCCGACCACGGGGCATTTTTCCTTCTGAATCATGTGCACATATGTCTTCTTTGCATGGTGGAGCTTTAACCTGCATAAATATCTGCATTAATAGATGATAAATAGATAACAAGAACTGTGTTCTTCAGGCATCTGATGTTGATATCAGCCCAGTTCCCGACGCACAGAGATTTCTCAAGATTCAGTAAATATTTTAGAAGACATCACTTACTGTAGATAATGAGCTGTTCAAATTCAGCTTTAATTGTTACACAATTTGTAAAAATTAGGGATGCACGATAACTGTTTTTTAAAACCGATACCGATAACTTTCAGCTCCTAAAGGCCGATACCGATAACACACACATATACCTAAGATCATTACATCAATACTATGAACAAAATCAAAAATAGTTTTGACTTTTTAAATGAACAGATATTTATTTTTTCCAATGAAAAACTATTGTCAAGCCCTTTAAAACATTTTCTTAAAGCTATCAAACAAACCTATTTGATATCTCACATTAACTTAAATAAGGTTCATTACTGACTGATATAAAAAATAAAGGCTCCTTGAACTGATGGAAATACATGCATCAAAATTACAAACTGAAAAAGATTAACATTTAAAGGATTTTAGCTTGTGGTTCCATTTAAATTAATACCTTTAATTAAAGTAAATGAGGTTCAGTAGTTTTTGTTTTTTATTTTTTAATCTCATGGAAGCTTTAGATGAGAGGAATGAGGGAGAGGAGAGACTCCTGCTAGCTTGCGCACGTTAGTATTAGCTTCCGTTAGCTCACGTTAGCGCGATTTCAAAACTCCATGAAGTGATTGTTATGTTGTAGGTGGCTGATCAGGTTTTACGTATTAAAGCTTGTGCTTCCCTCCTCGTAGAATTCACTCGGAGGATTCGTCACAAATAACCACCAAACTATCTTCTTCTGAAACTTTAATGAAGTTCCACGCCGCCATGTTTGTTGTGATCAGCACAATGCATGCTGCATTCAAGGTGTAACGTAAATTCCGATGTTTCCTCGTTTGCTAGTCGTTCTTTCAGCCTTTTCTATTTTTTTCTTTTTTTATGTGTAACATGTGGGAAAATACTGTGAATATTAATTCTAGTCAGCAACTACCAAAATTATGACCGAGTTAAAGGTGGGGTAGGTGATCTTTGAAAAAACGGTTCCAACAATCCAACTCAAGTGAGATTTTGAAAATATACACTCCCTCCCTCCTCCCAAAGGCTCCGCCTCCTCCTCTTCAGACCACCCCTCGAAACCACGCCTTCACACGATATACAACTACATGAACCACAGGGAGGGAGGGAGGGGTGGGGGGGAGTGAATTGATATTTGATGGACGTATTAGGCAGCCAATGAAAGTAATGATGATCACTATTTTGATTGGTCAGAGTTTTTCTCTGATTATACCCTCTAGACCGGACCAAAACGTTTCAGGGTTTTTTTTGCAAACATTTTATTTCAGTGGGTGCAATGGGAATGTGAAAAGGTTTTCAGGCAATATTGTAAAAAGTGCTGCAAAAAAAGACCACCTACCCCACCTTTAACGAGCTGTTTTCTGGCATGAGGGGGTATTCTTGATTTTCCTTATTGAGTAATCGTTTTTCTGATTATGCCGACGTCACTTAAACATAACATTGACTGGTTCAGAGGGAGCGAGACAATGGCTGCGGTTACATGATGTTTTTTAATTCGGAATTAAAATTAGGAATTAAATAATTCCGAATTAAACTATTTTCCTTCGAGTTTACATGGAAATAGTAATTCCGAATTAAGGTTTACATGGAAAACACGTTAGTTCGGCTTTATCCAACTCCGCTTTAGGTCTGGGGGTTGGGAAGGGTTCTGATTGGATAGGGGGGGCGGACGTCTTTATATTTACCGGAAGAAAACAAATTTAGCTAACTGGTTAGCAACAACATTTCACTTATTTTTGACCTGGGTGGCGTCTCTATCTGCGAAACCTCCTTCATTTAACCTGGCCGCTTTGAAAAGCTCACAATTTTTATGTTTCCTGCCATCTGTTCTTTTAATTATTTCCAGTTCCTCCAAGCTATTTATTAAATAAATCGTCTCTGCTCTTGAACACCGTTCACTGAGTGCTGCCGGAATATAAGCGTCATCGCGACAGACGGGCAAGAGAACGAGCATGCGCAGAAAGACGGGAATTAATTTAAAGAGGAATGAGTGTATACATGACCGCGGAATTACTTAATGCGGAATTAAAATGGGAATAAACCAGCCACTTACTTCGGAATTAAGTTAATTCGGAATTGACATTTTCATATGGAATTAAGTGTTTACATGGTAACTTTTATTCGGCTTTAACTTTAATTCTGAATTAAAGAGGAATTAAACGTCCCATGTAAACGCACCCACTGCTGTGTTGACAAAATATAAATGTTATCGGGGCTATTCGTCGTGATATCGGAGTTATCAGGATGACATCATAATTTCCTGTTATCGGTCCGATAGTTATCGTGCACCCCTAGTAAAAATAATTCTCTTTTTCGTACCACTTACTTTTCCAGCCTCTTGTTTTTTTCCGTCACATCTTTTAAGGTGTTGCCATCAAATTCAAAATGAACACTTTTCCTGAAATGGTAAAATGCCTCACTTTCAACATCTGTTATGCTTTCTATGTTCCGTAGTGAATAAAAAGATTTTCAAGTCATTGCATTCTGGTTTTATTTTAGCTTTTATACATGTCCCAACATTTTCTGAACTGGGCTTGTGTGGAAGTAACAGAAGAATGAAATTATTATAAATTAAGGCATTTGCAAAAAAAAAAAAAAAACCAGAGGTACAACAGATAATAGAAATGTAACACAAGCCTGTTCATTTTTTTGGTTTGGAGTTTCAGTCACAAACTTCTGACATGTTTGATTCGTCAGCTTTTAACAGCTGGATAGTTTGAAAACATTTCAGTGCTGCAGGTAACTATGAAAGCGTTTCTGTTCCGTCCCCAGTATGAGTTACACTGGTTAACGTGGTTAATACCAGGTGGGAACTGGAATATGACGCACGTGACACAGTTGGGACAGTTTGGAAAGTACAAAAAGGGAAAAAAAAACAAATAAATTGAGTTGAACTCGAATCTACGGAGCCCTGGAGGGGACATGAAGGAAAAAAAAATAATTGGAAAAAAAAATTTTTTTTGAGAAAATGTAGGAAAAAAATTTTTTTTTGAGAAAATGTATGCACTAGAGACAAACACTAACTGGAGATCTCCAGTTTAAAACTGGAGATCTCCAGTTTCATTTTCTCAAAAAGTTTCATTTTCTCAAAAAAAATTTTTTTTTCCTATTTTTTTTTTTTCCTTCATGGCCCCTCCAGGGCTCCGTACGAATCTGTTTTAACAGAGTGAACCCAAATATTTCATGTTTTTATTATCAGCGTCGTTGCTTCCCTGGTCTGTAAGTCTCTCTAAGACTCACCGGTACGACGCCGCTGACGTAGAAAAGGATTTTAGAGCAGCATCTGCTGCAGGACTCACATCTTTTCCAGAGGCTTCCACACATTTTTCAACAAGACGATGCAAAAAAACCACATTTTCTCACTACCGTCCCGACTGAATAGAGAACATTGAAAGCAAAAATGTAACAACTTTGTACTCGTTCACACTGAGGAAGGCAGGAAGAAAAAGGATCAAAAACCACTTAAAACTCTTCAACACTTGTTAGCTTCAATCCACAACAGCTTTAAAATGTGCTGAGAAGAAATGGCAACATTAGAGTGGTAAAAGCTTTACAGTCCCAGCCTCAGTTTTATTTTATTTCAGTTATTTTTAAATGTGTTGCAGATCTAAAATGAGAAAACATGAAACATCTTGGGTTCATACTGTCTGCAAAGAAACAGAAGTCAAAGTTAATGTGAGAATTGCTGTGTTATTATTATTATTATTTTTTTTGTATTTGGATTCATTTGCATCCATATTGTCCCAAACTTTCTCACCTGTGCTTTTATGAAACTGCTTTTATGAAACTTTTATGAAACTTTTATGAAACTGCTGCAGATCAACGTTGCTGCAGATCGTGTGTCTAGCATCGCGTGTCTAGCATCATGTGTTTAGCATCGTGTGTTTAGCATCCTGTGTTTAGCATCCTGTGTTTAGCATCGTGTGTTTAGCATCATGTGTCTAGCATCGTGTGTTTAGCATCGTGTGTTTAGCATCCTGTGTTTAGCATCCTGTGTTTAGCATCGTGTGTTTAGCATCATGTGTCTAGCATCGTGTGTTTAGCATCATGTGTTTAGCATCCTGTGTTTAGCATGGTGTGTTACTGTAACGTCCTCTTTTCCAGCTTCTGAGGGGTGTGACCATCTCAAACGGAGGCGTTCTGCCTCGGATCCACCCGGAGCTTCTCTCCAAGAAGAGAGGCAGTCGGGTAAAAGTGGACACCCAGGCGTCCGTCCCTGACAAACAGGAAGAAGTGTCAAAACGCAAGAAGCCCACCAAATCCTTCAAGAAGGTCAAAGGCAAACGAGGCCGCAGGCCAAAGGTCAGTCTGGATTAGTCAAGAATGATCTCTGACCTGTTCATTTACTTCACATCAATATAAAAACAATACCAGACATTGTTACAAAAAAGAAAAGATTTATGGACTTTAATTGATTCAAGTTTCAAAGGGAAATGTTAATCAAGAGTGTTGTACACAAAAAGAAACTACGTTTCTAAAACAGTAAACACTGAACAGTTATTTCAGCTCTCTGTAACAGTTACTAACACAGTTAAAACAGAGTCAAAGCTGAGAGAGACGGCAGGATGGTGCTGTCACTGCTCTGAGAGGACGTCCTTTAAGATGCTTTTATTTTGAAGGGGTAAACGTTAAAGCTATTACACAAACGACTGCGTTTAACAACTGAAACTTCTGTCTTTGTAAAACACACCTAAACAAAGTTAGATACACGTTTGGGTTTGTTTTTTCCATGATGAAAGAGTGTGAAGTCTGAATCTGACCTGGACGTCATTGACCGTACGTTAAAAACACACACGGACATTTTTGTGCACTTTTTCTTCCATGAATGGGAAAGTTGATGATTCACATTACACAGAACAAGGAGTAACATGAGCAGCTAACAGTTCTAATATCTATTTCTTTATGATGGAAACTGGAAGAAAAAAAGGTTCAAGGATCAATGCAGCAAAGTTTCCTGCTACACAAGAAAATTACATTTTTTTTTTCCATGTATCCAGGAATTGTATCAGTCAGAAAGGTCAGCTGCTGACGGGTTTCTGTGGCTCGTGATTCCTTTTTTTATTCTTTCCTCTGCTTTGTCTGAAAAATCAAAGCACCACTAAAAACACTATTTTTCTTCTAGGTGTGCTTTACAAAGACAGAGTGTTCAGCTGTTCAAATATTTTTTTTTTGTGTCACATCTGTGATTTGTTTCTATAAAATATCACGGATGAATGAACATCCTCTTCGCTCAGCCTGTTCCTCCTCGTGACCTGATTTTAGATAAGTAGGACTTCATGAATGGGTGTAAATTCTTTTTAAATTAAATAAAGCATGTTTTTCTTCTATCTGTCAAAAGGGCACCGACAACGACAAAGAGTCTGCTCCCAGCTCCTCCATGGAGGACGGACCTGGAGACGGATTTACCATCCTCTCAGCAAAGAGCCTCTTCCTCGGACAAAAGGTAGCACACGTGTGAGCGCTGCTGCTAGCTTAAAGAAGCTGAAGCTAACAGCTGCTAATGATGCTAACAGAAGTGCATTAACCGAATTTAAAGACCACAGGACCAACCGCTGATGTCTTTGTGAACCAACAGCTTTCACTAACAGAGAGTGAAATCAGCAAGATCGGGTCCATCAAGGTGGAGGGAATAATCAACCCGACAAACGCAGACATGGACCTCAAAGATGGCGTGGGTGAGTAGGCGGGGCGGACGTTGGACTCGTGCTGCCCGCAGCAGCCTCGGGTCATTCTCAGCCGCTCTGCTGTGATTTCAGGCGTCGCTCTGGAGAAAGCTGGAGGCAAAGAGTTCCTGGAAGGAATCAAGGAGCTGCGGAAAGCTCAGGGACCTCTGGAGGTGGCGTCAGGTAGGTGGCGTCAGGTACACCTGGCTCAGAGTCACCTGCAGGAGTTGACGCTCAGTCTTTCAGAACCACGTCGGTCTGTTTTCTGTGAAAATAGAATCAGAATCATCTCATCATGGTGGGTCTCAGTACCGAGCAAAACGACCTCAGACAAACAAAAACATGCAGCTTTTTTCACTGTGCCATTGTTTGTTTGTTTGTTTTAAATGAAGCCAAAAAGTAAAAATCAAGTGGGCAATACTACCTTACAATACACTACAATACACTACATTACACTACATTACAATATACTACAATACACTACAATATACTACAATACACTACAATATACTACAAACAATACAAAGACAATACACGACAACAGACGACAATACAGACACTACAATAACGACAAAACACTACAATACAATACACGACAAACAAGATACTACAATAAACTACTACACTACAATACACTACAATAGACAAACACAACAAAATACACTACAATAACAAGACACTACAAGACACGACAAGACACGACAAATACACTACAAGACAAAGACAACAGAAACAAGAGACGACAAAGACACGACAAGACACGACTACACGACAGAGACACAAAACGAAATACACTAAGACAACAATACAGACAAGACTAAGAGACACTACAGACAAGACACGACAAGAGAATACAAGACACTACAAGACAGACAAAAGACACTACAATACAATACACTACACGACAATACACAGAGACGACAAGAAACGAACAATACACTACAATACACTACAACATACACGACACGACAAAACACTACAATACTACAACACATACTACAATAAACACTAAAGACAATACAATACACTACACTACGACAATACAATACACATACAAGAGACACTACACAATACACTACAATACACTACACTACAATACACTACAATACACTACACTACACTATACTACAATACACTACAATATACTACAATACACTACAATACACTACAATATACTACAATACACTACCTTACACTACACTACAATACATTACAATATACTACAATACACTACAATATACTACAGTACACTACATTTATGGTTCCAGAGGAGATTAGTAGCAGCCTGGTGCTGAAATGAAAATAGTGAGTTAGAGATCTATCAGACGTGGTGCTGGTGGACCTGAGAGGACCTGGGTGGACCTGAGTAGACCTGGGTGGACCTGAGTAGACCTGGGTGGACCTGAGTAGACCTGGGTGGACCTGAGTAGACCTGAGTTCATGACGGGCTCATTTGTGCTTTTAATAAAGCCATGTTTATTTATTTATTTATTGCATCGTCAGACTTTGGGATGAATTTGCGGGGACTCCCCCTCCAGGAAAGACTGCTAACTGTCTTCCATGTTTTCACTTGTGAGTCATTTTTCTCGCTGCTAATGGTAAAATGTATAAAACACTTTTTTACAACTCAAAGCAGTTTTAACATTAGAAGTTACTTTCATAGAGAGATTAATACAGACTGAGTTGTTGACATTATAGGTAACATTACTAACAAAAACCTGAAATAACTGACATGAAGATTATGTCAGTTTTAGTCTGTTTCAGTAGTTAACATTTCCATTAATGACCATAAATAGTTTGTCTACGTGTGAATATATGTCTTCTTTGATGAGAAAAATATTCTAGTTTTAATAGTTGAGCATATTTACATTAAAAAGCTTGTCAGCGATCGATAAGGACAAATAAAATCAAACTAAAATAACCGCTCATCAGTTGTTATGATGTGAAATTAATAATTAAACTGGTACATTAATCATGATATAGATTTGAGGTCGTATCGTCCAGCCTCTTGTGTAAAGACACTTTGGCGTGTGGACAATGAGGCCGGGAATCGAACCAGCGACCCTCTGACCGGTGGGTGACTGCTCTCAGCTAGTTAGTTGAACTCCGGCTCTTTTAGTCGTTTCCAGATCAACGTGCAGTTAGAGTTGCTTCTCTAAGATCTTTGCTGATGTCTTTCCCTCTCGGTACTGTGTTAATGCTGTGTTAGAGGTCTGGATGATCCCTTTTACAAGCAGTGTTGCCCACTTTTTTTTCTTCTTGGTTTTATGTTTGTTAAATAAATAATGACACTGTTGTAAAGTTGTGAAGAGCAGGTGCTAACTTTACTAACCGTAAACCTGCGACGCTCCTCCAGAAGATGGAGGACGGGTCTCCAGACTGAGTGTGTCTCCTCCGTGTGTCCTGCAGTGGCGGTGGGCCAGGCCAACGGGATGGCGGCCCGCTTCATCATCCACTGCAACATCCCTCAGTGGGGTTCAGAGAAGTGTGAGGACCAGCTGGAGAAGACGGTGAAGAACTGCCTCTCAGCGGCGGAGGAGAAGAAGCTCAAATCCGTGGCTTTCCCATCGTTTCCCGCCGGACGGTGAGCGACACCCCCCCCCACCCCCCTCCCGTCCCGCTCGCTCCAGCTGCTCACATCTGTTCTTGTTGGTTGTGTTGCCTCATTGAGGCAGCTGCATAAATAATTGCGCCCTCTGTGATTTGCTCATTGAAACCAGTTCCAGTTCCAGTTAAAGATGGATTCATGGGAGGTTCGGGGGTCCGGCCACCACAGGGGTGTCTGGGACACCAGAGAGAACAGTTTGATTACAATAGTAATGACCTTTTATTACTTATTTAATTACCTTAGTAATCACCTCCTTGACGGTGACATGTCCAGGATGACACCAACGCTGGTTAACCAGCACTGCAATCCCACCTCCCCTCAGCTTCCCGCTGAGTTGCTAACTGCTAACGGTCTGCTCGGACCGTCTTAAAGCCGCGAACAGACACGTTACAGTCCGGGATGTGTTCATGCAGCCACGTCTCGGTGAAACACATGAGACTACATTCTCTGTATTCTCTCTGGGACATGGTTAGCATTTCAAGCTCCTCCATTTTGTTAGCTAGCGATCTGACGTTACCCATCACAACAGTTGGAAGAAACGGTTTAAATCTCCACCGCTTTTCTCTCTGCTTCACTCCTGCCCTGCATCCTCTTCTCTTTCTTCTCAACTCCATCGGGATTTGTCGTGTTATTTCACTGCCAATCCTCATTTTAGAGAGTTTTAGCAGTTGATCACGACTGTAAACAAGTCCAGCGTTGCCATGGAGACACATCATAACAAGTATCGGAGACAGCCAAAAAGAGACAAAAGTATACAGAAAACTCTCTCGTGCCTCTCACAGCCTCCGAACCGACCTAAAAACCTCTTAAAAAAATTGATAAAAATGACGGCTGTATTTCAAAGACAAAAAGAAAATCGAAAGAATTATTAAAACTATGTGAGAGCAACTACAATTTGCAGCCACCTTGCGGCGCATTCTAGAAAAAAAAAAAAAAAAGAGAGAGAGAGCCCTTACTACATTGAATTTCCCTTTATGGGATAAATAAAGTATTTTTCATTTCATTTCATTTCATTGATTACAATAGTAATGACGTTTACGCAGAAGAAGAGTTTCTGAACTAACTGCAGGTCTCCAGGTCGTATCGGACCTGTGTGAGCAGGACATGAGACACGTTTGTAGTCGGGCTGATGGACCAGCTGGTCCTCGCCGACTCATCACCTGCCATTTTACAGGTTAGCTTTAGCTTAGCTTAGCTTTGGTTTTATTTTGAGACAAGAACGCAGAAACATCAGGGACAAAGAGCAGAGGGAACATGGTCGACCCCGTAATTATCCGGAGGACCCGGAGAAACCCACGCAGGCGCCGGGAGGACAGTCCCACCGCACGCTGAAAGGCCCCCATCATCTGTTTTTGAACTCGTCCTCGGGAGCATCGACTAACGCTACAGCAGTGACGATGAAGAGCTGATGAAGCTCCTTTAAAGTTCTTTACTACGTGTTTAGTCATTTAATTATTCACTTCCTAGATACTCTAAACTCAGCGGTGCTTTGTTTCTTCAAATCTACCCTGATGAGCATATCTGGGGACATTTAGGGTTCAGCGTCCTGACTGAGGACGTTTCAGGAGCAGGAGTTGATCTGCCAACTTCCTGGTAGCAGGACGACCTTGTCTGCTCGCTCAGCCAGTCTCAGAACCAGACTAAATACCAGTTGGAACTGGTTCCTCCGCAGCCCTGGCAGGGAACGGTGTTTTTCACGATGTTTGCCAAAGAAACAGTTTCTAGTTTCAAGTTCAGTGACACGACTGAAGCTTGATTTCCACCTGAGGAATGAGCTCCACTTGAACGATGAACTCAGGTGAAAACAGGTCAACTTCCTCTGACAACACGCCGTTACCTGAAGGCTACAGCTGCCTTCCCTCAGTCCTGTCAGTCGACAGCCAGACAACGAGGAGACACAATAAATAATCTTCTAAAACTCTATCAGCCAGACGACTGCAGCGTCTCCGTCCTAGGGATGCACGATAACTGTTTTTTAAAACCGATACCGATAACTGATAACATACACATATACCTAAGATCATTACATCAATACTATGAACAAAATCAAAAACAGTTTTGACTCTTTAAATGAACAGATATTTATTTTTTCCAGTGAAAAACTATTGTCAAGACTCTCAAACATTTTCTTAAAGCTATCAAACAAACCTATTTGATATCTCACATTAACTTAAATAAGGTTCATTACTGACTGATATAAAAAATAAAGGCTCCTTGAACTGATGGAAATACATGCATCAGAATTACTAACTGAAAAAGATTAACATTTAGAGGATTTTGGCTTGTGGTTCCATTTAATTAATACCTTTAATTAAAGTAAATGAGGTTCAGTAGTTTTTGTTTTTTATTTTTTAATCTCATGGAAGCTTTAGATGAGAGGAATGAGGGAGAGGAGAGACTCCCGCTGGCTGGCGCACGTTAGCATTAGCTTCTGTTAGCTCACATTAGCCTGATTTCAAAACTCCATGGAAGTGATTGTTATGTTGTAGGTGGCTGATCAGGTTTTACGTATTAAAGCTTGTGCTTCCCTCCTCGTAGAATTCACTCGGAGGATTCGTCACAAATAACCACCAAACTATCTTCTTCTGAAACTTTAACGAAGTTCCACGCCGCCATGTTTGTTGTGATCAGCGCTGTGCTGCAGGCTGCATTCAAGGTGTAACGTAAATTCCCACGTTCCCTCGTTTGCTAGTCGTTCTTTCAGCCTTTTCTATTTTTTTCTTTTTTTATGTGGGAAAATACTGCGAATATCAATTAAAGTCAGCAACTACTAAAATTATGACCGAGTTAACGAGTTGTTTTCTGGCATGAGGGGGTATTCTTGATTTTCCTGATTGAGTAATCGTTTTTCTGATTATGCCGACGTTACTTGAACATAACATTCACTGCCGGTCATTCAAGGCTCAGAGGGAGCGAGACACTGCTGTGTTGACAGAAATATAAATGTTATCGGGGCTATTCGTCATGATATCGGACTTATTGAAATGACGTCATAATTTATAATAGTTATCGTGACCCCTACTTCGTCCTCTGAGACAGCTCCATCAGGAGACCACCGCTGGCGTGTCTTTAACGGCCTGAATCGCTGCTTCACCGTCCGTCAGGAGATCAAGTCCATTTAAACGACCTCCTGACACGTCAAGAAACACAGCCTGAAGCTTAAACATCGATTAACACAAACCTGTGATACTTCAAATTCATTCTCATGTTTATAAGAAGGTATCTGCATGTTTGTGAAAATAAGAGTCCATGAACATTGTAGTCAGAGAATGACAGATATTTACGTCATTAACACAAGCTGGAGGAGATTTAGTTTGTACCAACAAGAAGTTCAGAACTGCTAACTTTTTCATGAATGTTAAAACGTGTACATTTTGCTCCCAGAACAGTTTTTACGTTCAGATCCGTTGGGCTCAGGTCTGGTTCCGTGTTTAATATGGAACCAGCTGCGTTGTTGCCTTCAGAGACCTGAGCGGTCGTCCTCCAGTCTGGCATCATTTTTCTCATTTTTGTGTCTCCCTAAAGTGCAAAAATGAACCAGTGCTGTTTCTGACGTGTTTATGGGAGCTGGTAGTGAGGCAGCAACCTTCAGAAAACTGGGCCGTCTGATGAGACTGCTCAGGTTCTGGATGAGATGTGAAGAAGATATTACAGCTGAAGAACAGTGGCTGCTAGCGTTGACGACTGAAGCTCAGAGTTATTTTTTAAAATCAGTGAACGGCTCCTACACAGTACAACAGCGTCTTAAATGTTGTAAGAAGGAATGACAGCAGAACCAACGACGACAACAGAACCAACGATGACATCATCATGGTCCCAGCTTGATTTGGAGTGAAAACAGATGAAGGAATATTCTGGCGTTAAATCAACCCGGACTCTATCACTAGATGGTTGTGAGCGCGGATTGTTTTAGGGACCTAAATAACGTAAATAAAAGCAGTTTTGGAGAATAAAACACGTCCCGGACCCTCGGTTCGTCTGGATGGAGCCTCATCACACCGTCACATAAGCAGAATGACATTTTTAAGTTTGGTCAGAGGCTCAAAGTTGCAGTTTGATCTGACGTCACTACATTTCCTCCAGGCTAACGTTAAATTCATGATGCTGCAAACGTATTTCATTCTAACACAAAACTGATTCAGCTCACATTGTTTTGCTCCCCGATGACAGTTTTTACACTCATTAGCACCTAATAACACACCTGGGGTTGATTTAACTCTAAAAACATCAATGAAATTAACAGGAGAAACATCAATCAATGAATCAATCTTTATCTGTAGAGCGCTTTTCCTGCAAGGACATGCAACACAAAGTGCTTTACAGAATTAAAAACAATTATTACAATTAAAAAAAAAAAAATAGTTACAGTTAAGAAAGCCCCTCCCTCCCACCCTCCATACTAGACACACACACAATTAAAAGCATAAAATAGCAAGATAAAAGCACCAAGATTAGCACCATCTTAAAAAGCAGGTTGAAAGCAGCAACATAAAACAGGATAGAACCAGATAAAAACAAACAAAAAAGAGTTTAAGATATTAATTAAAAGCCTGATTAAAAAGGTGTGTCTTTAATCTTTAAACATATCTTTGGTCCTGAGGCTCTCCGGCAGGCTGGTCCACAGGTGGGGGCCATAGTGGCTAAATGCTAGGCATTTGCCAATTGTGCTAGTAAAAGTGGCATATTATGCTAGTGGCAGTGCTCGTTTTTTTTGCCCAAATTATGCTCACTTTTCAAAATTATGCTACTTATTATTCTGTGCACAAACTTCACAACACACAAGACAAGTTTGAAAATGTATTTTATTAACCCTGGCCTGATGTTCTGGGCCCGGTTGTTCAAAACCTGGGTAACTTTATCCGGTGGTTCGGCCTATACGGCGGATAAATCTGCTATCCAGCGGATAGTTATCCAGCTAACAAAAATAGGTTGCACAAAGCCTGGATAGTGTGGTGGATAACTATCCGCGGATAGCTTGCTAACCATCGCGTGTAGCAGAGCGTGACACAGTTTGCGCAAGGTTTTGCACTCAAATGGCCTCCAGTTACCATGGTAAAGTATGCAAATTTCGAGTAAACAACGAACTGTGCGTGCGCTAGCAGCGCGCGCTGGGTTTCAAAACAAATAAAAACAAATACAATAAAAACTAAACCATGCAGTTTCTGACAAAGCCCTGGATAACAAATTTAACATTGAATAATCTCGCTCATTTCTGAACCACGCAGTCCGGCTTGACTTCTCTAATTCGTTCTCTAACAGTTAATTAGCGCTTGTTATAATGAAGCATCACACTTGCTTGCAAGTAATGGAACCAACTGTTAATAGTAATCTATCGTTTTTAGTAGCTGAGATCTTCATTTTCTTGAATTATTCTAAAATTGTGCTATTAAGACAAGAAAATATACAGATTATGCTAGCAGTGCTACTTTTGGAAAAAGGGCAAAAATTATGCTCAATTCCTCAGATTATGCCAAAAATTATGCTAGCACAATCGGCAAGAGCCTACTAAATGCTGCCTCACCGTGGGTTTACATGAAATATCTTTCATTGAAAATTCAAAGTAGATCTGTTTTTTAATAACAAACACAAACGATGTCACTGACTATGACCTGAATGAGTCGGACTCCGGAGTGTTGAGGAATCATTCGTGACTTCGCGTACATTTAACAGCTTCCTCCCTCTCTCTCTCTCTCTCTCTCTCTCTCTCTCTCTCTCTCTCTCTCTCAGGAACGGGTTTCCAAAGCAAACAGCTGCTCAGCTCATCCTCAAGGCCATCTCCAACCATTTCGTGTCGACCACCAGCTCCTCTCTGAAAAACATTTACTTCGTGCTGTTTGACAGTGAGAGCATCGGTATATACCTTCAGGAAATGGCCAAACTGGACACCAAGTGAGGATTCCTGACTGCGGGGCTTTGTTTTTCTAACTGTGCTTGTTGCTGATGGTGTAGGTAGGTGATACAGCGGTAGGGCCTTTGATGTTGGAGTCTGTCGTGATGAAGAACGAAACAGTATTTGTGAGTGCTGATCACGTTTTTGTTCCACTGTCTTTCAACAGATTGCATTCTTTACAGAATACATCAGAGTCCTTCCAGTTTGCTATTATTGTTCTCGTTTCACTAATGTTTTTACATTCCATGTACAAATAGAGAGTAACAGATTTTTTCCCTGGCCTCTGTAGTTTCTGATAACTGTGGTTCTCATTCTGCTTTGAAATAAAACTGACGTTTTACACCAAACTGTTCAGATTTCATCATCTGTTTCTACCTGTTGACGCGGAGGCTTCGTTTTATTTGAGGAGCTGCAGCAGTTTAAATACATACAGACCAAAGATGCGCGGTGCAGTGGCCTAAAGAGGTCTGAGTTGACCACGTTCCACTACGAAAATGAAACGAACCTTTCCAGATGTGAGATGAGCCACTGCTGCTGTTGGCAGTACTAGTTAATAACATCGTACTTTATGGTTCTATGTAGACAGCGTTGCCAGGTGTACGATAAATATCATATTTGTACGACAATTTGGACCTCTGTACGATGTACAATCAATAATCCAAAAAAAAAAGGCCAAATGTACGCTCATTTGACTATTTGACAAAAAAAAAAATGAGTCTCCAAAATGGCCTCCAGACGTCATAATTTGGCTCTTAGTTCCACCTCTCATTTGTTTCTGGGGGACACGTTAGTCTGACGCAACTGTAAGTTTGTGCTGATGTGGTGCCGTTAACCCATTCAGTACTGACGCTACGAAGCTGTGAGTGTCTGGGACGATATTGATCACTAGAGTGATTATATTTGACTATAGCGCATCATTGAGCTTGTTATTTTGGTTATGACAGATGTACGATAATTTCCCTCAAAATACGATAATTTTGAGTTTCTGGTACGATAATCCTACATTTCCCACCTGGCAACGCTGTATGTACAGTCATGGCCAAAAGTTTTGAGAATGACACAAATATTACATTTTTTTTTTTTTTTTTTACAAAGTCTGCTGCTTCAGAGTTTTTATATGTTTTTGTCAGGTGTTTCTATGTTATAATGAAATATAATTAGAAGCATTTCATCAGTTTCAAAAGCTTTTATTGAGAATTACACATAATTCATGCAATAAGTCAATATTTGCAGTGCTGACCCTTCTTTTTCAAGACCTCTGCAGTTCTACCTGACATGCTGTTAATCAACTTCTGGACCAAATCCTGACTGATTCCAGTCCATTCATAATCAATACTTGGAGTTTTTGATCGTCCACTAGCACGAGTCTAGTGTACAGTTGTCTAGTGACTAGACAACTTTAGAACAAGTCTCAAAGGCCACAAATGATGAGTCTGCAGCCTTTAAACATTGCAAATAATAAAAACTTTTTTTTTTTTTTTTTTTTTTTTGGGGGGGGGGCAAAATAAATAATCGCTCAGAACAAAGTTTTCGAGTTTTTTTTTGTTTGTTTTTCCCCCCAAAAGTGCCACGATATCTAGAGAAACTGGACGTCACTGACGAGACCCAACCTGGACTCCACGTGAGCTCTGGGCAGGTATGAAACATCTGGAAACGGCCCAGCTGCTGAAGAACGTGACACACTGAACATCTGTCCTCAACGATTTTGGTTTTCACTGCAAAAGCTGAAAGTAGACGTTTAATAAAAGTAAATAAGTGTGTTTACGGGGATTTGTGTCCATCCTTCCAGAAGAACATTAGTGAGGTCAAACACTGATGTTGGACCAGACGGTCTGGTTCTGGTTCTGCTCTAGTTCATCCACACCAGACTCTTCCATCCATGTCTTTATGGACGTTGCTTTGTCCACTGGTGCCCAGTCGTGTTGAAGAGGAAGGAACCAGCTCTGAACTGGTCCCACAACGTTGAGATCATGGAATCATCCAGAATGTCTCGGTCTGCTGAAGCATTAAAACACACCTGCTGTTCTGGAGGCCTGAACACCTGCTGACGCTCAGTTCACCGACGGTTGATCATTAGCAGCACCTGGCAGTGAATTTCCCACATTATTATTTCTTGCTTCATTCTTGTTAAATAAAAAAGTAACATTTCTCCATGACATCAGGTGACTTGATGTTTTTACACAAACACACACACAAATGGGATTAAAGAGGGAAACTAAAAGAAAAGACGCCAGACACCAGGATGAGCACTTTCTTTACATTATATTTATTATGTAGTAAAAAGTACATTACTTTTAATTTATATATATTTATATATATATGTACACACATTATATTCATGTAATTAACAAGCACGAATCAGTTTCTGATGAATCTTAAAGAGTCCCGAGCAACAAATAAACGCCCAGCTGAGATGCTGGTGGCTCCATAAGGCTGTAGTGTCACCTGACTGTGTCCCACCTGACTGTGTCCCACCTGACTGTGTCCCACCTGACTGTGTCCCACCTGACTGTGTCCCACCTGACTGGACTGCAGTGGAAACGTCCTCCTTTCCAGTTCAATAAATAACATTAAATATCACTGAGAGACTCCCAGGGTCAGAGCCTGAGGCTTTCCGTCCACGTCTGCACGTCTCAAACACAGGTTTGGCATTAAATTAGTCGGATTACATGTTACTGTGCACGTGGCGCGATCACGCGAGAACGTCGGCGCACGTCTGTGGAAGCAGCAGCCGTCAAAGAACCGCTGGATCCAGAGCTACAGGCGGCGGGTTTTAGCTGAACATCTCTGCTCCCTTCGGTCCAAGTGAATCCAGTTTGAAAAATTAAAGTGAAGTGAAAAGGTGAAAACGACTGATTGTCACGACTCTCTGTCACGTATGTTGTTTTTACAATAATTTTAGGCTACAACAGGAAATTATTTGTCCTTTCAGTGAACAAAAACCTTTCCAGGGCTTGAATGGACTGAACTGAAACATCCTCCTGAATTAAACCCAACATACGTGAGGTTGGATCTGATCTTTTATATTCATGGTCGTCACATGATTTAACACATTTGGATCAAATTTAATTCAAACAAGCAAAAAAAAAACAACCCAATAATTATAATATTTTTCACTCCTTATAAAAAGTAGTTTTCTAATTTTTTCCGAGGAGATGTCGGCGATGATCTATTTTCACCAGGTGGCCTTTATGAAATTCCACAAACATGATCAGATGATGATCAAAGGAGACGTATTTTGTCCTTAACACGAGTACCTGAAGTATTACTGAAATATCTGGGACGTGTTTTAGTCAACATCCGCAGAGATCAAGTACAACGGCTAAACTGGCGTCTTTTCAGCTCCGTTCATGGCAGCTCATGATTTAGGGGCGGGCCAGACGCCTGACTCCACCCTAGTTCATGAATTAGGGGCGGGCCAGACACTCGACTCCACCCCAGCTCATGATTTAGGGGCGGGCCAGACACTCGACTCCACCCCAGCTCATGATTTAGGGGCGGGCCAGACACTTGACTCCACCCCAGCTCATGATTTAAGGGCGGGCCAGACACTTGACTCCACCCCAGCTCATGATTTGGGGGCGGGCCAGACGCCTGACTCCACCCCAGCTCATGATTTAGGGGCGGGCCAGACACCTGACTCCACCCCAGCTCATGATTTAGGGGCGGGCCAGACGACTGACTCCACCCCAGCTCATGATTTAGGGGCGGGCCAGACACCTGACTCCACCCCAGCTCATGATTTAGGGGCGGGCCAGATGCTTGACTCCACCCCAGCTCATGATTTCATGATTTAGGGGCGGGCCAGAGACCTGACTCCACCCCAGCTCATGATTTAGGGGCGGGCCAGATGCTTGACTCCACCCAGCTCATGATTTAGGGGCGGGCCAGACACCTGACTCCACCCCAGCTCACGATTTAGGGGCGGGCCAGACCTTGACTCCACCCCAGCTCACGATTTAGGGCGGGCCGGACGCTTGACTCCACCCCGCTCATGATTTAGGGGCGGGCAGACTTTGACTCCACCCAGCTCATGATTTAGGGGCGGGCCAGACACCTGACTCCACCCAGCTCATGATTTAGGGGCGGGCCGGACGCTTGACTCCAACCCCGGCTCATGATTTAGAGGCGGGCCAGACGCCTGACTCCACCCCAGCACATGATTTAGGGGCGGGCCAGACACTTGACTCCACCCCAGCTCATGATTTGGGGGCGGGCCAGACGCCTGACTCCACCCCAGCTCATGATTTAGGGGCGGGCCAGACGACTGACTCCACCCCAGCTCATGATTAGGGGGGGCCAGACACCTGACTCCCACCCCAGCTCATGATTTAGGGGCGGGCCAGACTTGACTCCACCCCCAGCTCATGATTTAGGGCGGGCCAGAGCTGACTCCACCCCAGCTCATGATTTAAGGGGCGGGCAGATGCTCATGATTTAGGGGCGGGCCAGATGCTTGACTCCACCCAGCTCATGATTTAGGGGCGGGCCAGACACCTGACTCCACCCAGCTCACGATTTAGGGGCGGGCCAGACGCTTGACTCCACCCCAGCTCACGATTTAGGGGCGGGGCGGACGCTTGACTCCACCCCAGCTCATGATTTAGGGCGGGCCAGAGCTTGACTCCACCCAGCTCATGATTTAGGGGCGGGCCAGACTGATGGGGCGGGCCGGATCCACCCCGGCTTATTTAGAGGCGGGCCAGACGCCTGACTCCACCCCAGCTCATGATTTAGGGGCGGGCCAGACGACTCCACCCCAGCTCATGATTTAGGGGCGGGCCAGACGCCCGACCACCCCAGCTCACGATTAGGGGGGGCCAGAATTGACTCCACCCCAGCTCATTTAGGGGCGGGGCGGACGCTTGACTCCACCCCAGCTCATGATTTAGGGGCGGGCCAGACGCCTGACTCCACCCCAGCTCATGATTTAGGCGGGCTTCCACCCCAGCTCATGATTTAGGGGCGGGCCAGACGCCCGACTCCACCCCAGCTCATGATTTAGGGGCGGGCCAGACGCCCGACTCCACCCCAGCTCACGATTTAGGGGCGGGCCAGACACTTGACTCCACCTCAGCTCACGATTTAGGGGCGGGCCAGACGCTTGACTCCACCCCAGCTCACGATTTAGGGGCGGGCCAGACGCTTGACTCCACCCCAGCTCACGATTTAGGGGCGGGCCAGACGCGTGACTCCACCCCAGCTCATGATTTAGGGGCGGGCCAGACACTCGACTCCACCCCAGCTCATGATTTAGGGGCGGGCCAGATGCTTGACTCCACCCCTCTCCTATAAGGCTGTGCCTGTTTTAAATTGGTGCTACAGTTTTATGCAACCATAAAACTGTTTGGAGATGATGATGGGTCTGGATCATTCCGGTACGAGTCTGTGATGTCACAGTTCCTGTAAATCTGAACGTCTCCCTGAATGAGACGTTTTCACACACTGACAGAGCTGAGTTTAGGATTTTAATCTGAGACTATAATAATGACTGCAGATACCTGAGTCTGCAGTCACCTGGGATTATCACCTGGGATTATTACCTGGGATTACCACCAGGTGACTGCAGACTCAGGTGTCTGCAGGGTGGACAGGTGTGCACGCCACATCTAGTCGTGCACGTGACCTCTCTTTAACAGAAGGCACCTGAAATGACCTTTTTAAATACAGATTTTTATCATTTTTAGCCACATACACTTTCAAAACAATGAAATTTCTGAGAAAACTCAAAAATCTCAAATATTGAAATGATGGGTTTAAATAGTGACATTTCCCTTAAGGCATTAAAAAGAAATTTAAAATCTGACCCTAAAAAAAAGAAGAATAGAAAGAAACAACTAGTTCTTGTGTGGTATTTAAATGTATGAAGACAAGTGATGTTATGGGGGGGGGGGGGGGGGGATCTGATGATCAGAAATGGTATGAAGCTAAAACATGATTTAGTCGAAAGCAAATATGAAAAACGACACCTGCAGCTGGAAATCTTTCAACATGCAGATGTTAGTGATTCGGGTCGGTGTTTTTATTGTTCCCAGTGATCCCGACGGTACCTGGAGAAACACCTGGCGCCGTCTCTCTAATGGATCCGTCAGCCGCCGCCGTCGTCGTGTTGACGCCTCCACACATGAACCCGATTCTCTCCGGAGTTTCTCTGAATCACACAGTTGCTGTTCTACCCCCCCCCCCCCCCCCCCCCCCCCCCCCCCCCCCGTTCTGAACCAGCGCCGTCTTTAACACCGGTCCAGTTCGTACCGAACAGGTTCATGGAGCCAAAAACTGTTCAGAACCACATGTTCCCTTATATTCACAGAAACAAACACACACTTTTCTTCTTCTGCTGCTCAAACGTGCATCAACTCAACAACGAAACTGGGTCCAGATCTTTGAGAACGTTAATATTTAAGATGATTTTGGTCTTTTTTTTCCATCTTCGTGCTGCTGTGAATAAAACTAACGTGTGGAAACGTTCCATCTACTGAGTTCATCATATCAGCTGAAAATAGAGACGTGTCCTCAGTTAAAAAATGTTGATGTGAGATAATTTCCTCTGTAATGTTGAAGCCTGAAGTCACCGGGTCAGAACCAGATCAGAACCAACATGGCACAAAGAGAACAGCCTGTTTCAGAACAGAGATTCTTCCTTTAAAACTGAAACTAGAATTCTTGTTAAACGTCTTATTTAAAGTCTGAGACCTGCTGACGGGCCGGTCCTGGCGCCGGTCCTGGCGCCGTTCTTCTTACTTGACCTCGTCGGGACTCGCGGGTTTGGGTCCGGGCAGCAGCGGCACCGGGGACGTGGCCTCGATGAGGGCGGGGGTTCAGAATGATGGGGAGGGACATGGGCGGGGCCCCCACCTGCAGGGGGGAGGCGAGAGGCTGCAGGATCAGGGGGGGCTGGTTCCGCCCCGTGGGAGGAGCCTGGGGGGGAGGCGGGGCGAACGGCGCCGGCATGGGAGGAGTGGAAGGCGGGACCGGAGACGACCGGTCGGGTCCTGCAACACGAAACATTCACGTTTAACGGCGCAAACGAGTCCGTTTCTAATTAGGCCTTTGAGTGAAGCTAATTTATATAAATTAAATTAATTCCAGTGAAGAGATGCAATAAAGACTGGAGAATTAAAAAAAAAAAAGTAATTTAAAGAGCAGCTGCTGTGAACTTTATAAACAAACAAAGCATCATGGGAATATAAACGAGAGGTGATAAAGATTACCGTTGGCGCTGGCTGGCTGAGGCTCCGGCGTTTCTGGCGTGGTGCAGGTTGGAGACTCTGCCCGGGCTACAGGGACTGGTACTGGTACTGGTACTGGTACTGGTACTGGGGACGTTTGCTGGGAAAGAGGTGCAGGCGCTGGAGGGGAAGGAGGCCGGAGCGCTGCAGGTGCCGGTTCTGGAGGAGGGCTGGGAACCGGGTCTAAAAACGATGATGACAGACGTCAGTATCAGGTAATAACGGGTTTCACGCTGCGTGCAGAACACGGCGCGCCGGTACCTGGCAGGACCGTCTGTTTGAAGAGCTCCTCCCTCAGGTGAGGCAGGAAGCAGACGATCCGCTCCCAGGTGATCTCCCACAGGTCCGAGTATCCCGTCCTGGAGTCGGCGCTGTGGAAGATTCCCGCCGTGTCCATCACCAGCAGCATGTTCTTCAGAGACTCTGGGATCGCCTCCAGCTTTGAACACAAGCAGCACCGACACCACAGTCGGGTCACAGTTGGGTCACGCCCATTTACAGTAACCCCGCCCCTTTCTTTTTAACCTGTGATTTTTGTATAAAAACATCAACATCATCTAATGCTAGTGGATCTTAGAATTATGAAAGTGCAGCTTCAGACGAATAATACAGTTTATTTCACTGTGTCTTTACGTATTTGATAAATAAGTAACTAAAAATAAAGATGGTCAACTTAAACCAGGCTTTGCTAATCAACAGCCCTGATGTTCTGATAGACCTCTATAAAAGCAGCTAGCTGGTCTGGAGCATTAAAGCTACGTGACCAGCGAGGTCGAGGCAGAAATGCCTCATGAATGGTTTGTAAATTAAAACCGTTTGGAGGTCAGTGTTGTACAGAAATAAAAAGATTTTTCCTTAAGTGGGAACACATTCAAAAGAGCTGCGAGTCTTCCAGTCGACGTCCCAGAGAGCAGTACGAACTAGTTCAGTTCTTAGTTCCCAGAAATTAAAACAAACTAGCTCAGTTCATCATTTCAAAAAATGAACTAAATAGTTCATTTTTAGTTATTTCTTTCTTATTCTTTTTTAATGTTGCTGCGAGCAATTATTTGTCAAAATGATTACTGCTTCCCATATACTACCCCACCACAAACAGCAATTATTTTATCCATTTTAACTAGCCCGATATTGGCATAAAAATGTAATATCGGTAAATATCGGTATCGTTTTTTTTTTTTTTGCACAGACAATGTGTTAATTCCACGACAGGAGATATGTGATGTTACCTAAAATTAGTTTTGAGGAAAAATAGCCCGCATATATCGGTATCGGTAGATATCGGTATCGGAAGTGAATTTCCAAAAACCTCAATTAACTTAAGAACATTCTAATAAAGAATAAATGAGAATTCCTCCACAATGTGAGAGACTGATAAATTCATGCGAAAGGAGATTAATTCAAATCAGCCCTGCAGGTGGATCTAATACAAAATACTATAAAATAAATTTTCAAATTATATTTAATACAAAAAGACAGGATTAAAAGAGGAAGTAATATTTTTACCCATAACTGTACAGCATAGTCCTATATGACTATATACTATAATTGTAAATCATTTAGCTTGTTGAACATGAACGTTGTGTGTCAGAGCTGCCAGCGTCCTCACCAGCAGGTCGCTGGATCCTGCGTGCATGTACTTGTCCATGAAGTCCAGAATGGTGAGCCAGAGGGCAGCGAAGGTCGGCAGGGACAGCAGAGGAGACAGATGCTGGAGGAAGACCTGGGAGACAGGAGACACCAGAGACACCAGAGACACAGAGTTCAGCTCCACCGAGTTCAGCTCCACCTCCCTGATCTGCAGCGGCGCTGAACTTCAAACCTGTTCTACTGGACTCACTGGGACACGTTCAGGCACAAACGAGACCCAGTCCCATTTATGAAATATTAGAGCTATAAATAAATCCTTTCTAATAATCTCTAAAAATGTCCTCCAGATTCAAAAACACCACTTTAAAGAGCGATTTGATCGCACGTGTGAGGACAATCAATCACAAAATGGCGGCTCATTAATGATCGTAAATGCCCGCGGGCATCAACAAAACTCTCTACTGAAGTCAACTTTTTCCTTTTTTTTTTTTGGTTTTAAGGGTTTTATCCCATAAGGGGATTTTTTTTTTTTCGTTACCATTGTTTCTTAAGATTTAATATTATTAGTTATATTTAATAATATATGCTCTGGGTCTCTGAAAAGCACTTGGAGACAATTTGTAAAAGCTGCTGTACAAATAAAGTTGAATTGAACTAAATTAAATTATCAGGAATCATTTCTGAGTCAACAGCAGTTTCTACTTATAAAAATACATCTAAGGAATTAGCATTGCAAAGTCCGATAGGGACAGCAACATTTATGAGCACTCTTCATTTACATAATATTTCACGAATGCTAAAACACATAAATGTGGCTCTGTGAACAGTTTACAAACATTTGTGCAGTGGCGTAAAATAAAAATCAATTCAGCATCAAAGTCCTCCAGCTACAGACGGACAGCGTGTTAAAGTTAACGTCTTAATTCCAGCTAGTCGCTGGTTGTTGGCGTGAACCTTGGACAGCAGCGTGCACGCCCTCATCCTGGTCTCCTCCATACCGCCCACATCTGCTGGGCTGATGTTGTCCAGCAGCTTCGTCAGCAGCGGGAAAAGCACCTGCAAAAAAAAACAAAAAACCCGTCAGGACAGTCAGTGTTGTGTTTAATTGTGTCCAACGAGCCGTTGTTGCCGTCGGCAGCAGCTCATCACACGTCGGACCTTGTTGAAGCAGGACTCCCACTCGGCTGCGTCGAGCGTCTGCAGATCGTGGACCAGCAGCGCCCTCTGGAGGTAGGTGAGCGCCTGCATCCGGACCTGTCGCCTGGCGTCGCAGCACAGCCAAGCGATGCCTGCAGAGGACGAGAGATCCGGTCCAAACTCAGCTCAAACTGTATTCTCAGGAAGGGGGGGGGGTTAAATTATTTTTTGATAACTTCATGAAAGTCATTGAGGTTTGTAGAAATCTATATTATGTTTGTTTTTAGGCTTTAGAAGATTCTGATCGGATGTAGTTTGAGTTAACAAAGCAAAAGAAAGTTAATCAAGATATGAGAAAAGAGTGGTGGAGCATCACAATCCTAGTTTATCCTTAAATACAATGTTCCAGATGTCTGAAGGTTCTACGTTCATCTGTTCAAACAATAACACTGGAGCGTAAACATACTGACGTCCCAGAGACGCCTGAGCTTTGGTCTCGATGTGAAAACTAACTTTAGAACAACAACAGATCTGTAAAGATGCTGAAGAAGAAACCAGGAGTCTCATCAACTCCAGAAAAACACTGACACGAACCGATCCAAACCCAGATTACAGCTTAAAGCTGCACATGTGAACGTAGGTCTTAGTCTTCTGGAGAGGTGCACGGTGCTGTTGGGTCATAATCAGGAGTGCACGATAACTATCAGGCCGATAACAGGAAATGATGACGTCATCCCGATAAGTCCGATATCACGACAAATAGTCCCGATAACATTTATATTTCTGTCAACACAGCAGTGTCTCGCTCCCTCTGAGCCTTGAATGACCAGCAGTGAATGTTATGTTCAAGTAACGTCGGCATAATCAGAAAAAAGATTACTCAATCAGGAAAATCAAGAACACCCCCTCATGACAGAAAACAACTCGTTAACTCGGTCATAATTTTAGTAGTTGCTGACTTGAATTGATATTCGCAGTATTTCCCCTCATGTTACACATAAAAAGAGAAAAAAATAGAAAAGACTGAAAAAACGACTAGCAAACGAGGCAACGTGGGAATTTACGTTACACCTTGAATGCAGCCTGCAGCACAGCGCTGATCACAACAAACATGGCGGCGTGGAACTTCGTTAAAGTTTCAGAAGAAGATAGTTTGGTGGTTATTTGTGACGAATCCTCCGAGTGAATTCTACGAGGAGGGAAGCACAAGCTTTAATACGTAAAACCTGATCAGCCACCTACAACATAACAATCACTTCCATGGAGTTTTGAAATCACGCTAACGTGAGCTAACGGAAGCTAATGCTAATGTGCACAAACCAGCAGCAGTCTCTCCTCTCCTCTCCCTCATTCCTCTCATCTAAAGCTTCCATGAGATTAAAAAATAAAAACTACTGAACCTCATTGACTTTAATTAAAGGTATTAATTTAAATGGAACCACAAGCCAAAATCCTTTAAATGTTAATCTTTTTCAGTTAGTAATTCTGATGCATGTATTTCCATCAGTTCAAGGAGCCTTTATTTTTTATATCAGTCAGTAATGAACCTTATTTAAGTTAATGTGAGATATCAAATAGGTTTGTTTGATAGCTTTAAGAAAATGTTTGAGAGGCTTGACAATAGTTTTTCATTAGAAAAAATATATATATCTGTTCATTTAAAAAGTCAAAACTATTTTTGATTTTGTTCATAGTATTGATGTAATGATCTTAGGTATATGTGTGTTATCGGTTATCGGTATCGGCTTTAGGAGCTGAAAGTTATCGGTATCGGTTTTAAAAAACAGTTATCGTGCATCTGTAGTCATAATGACCGTTGATACATTTGGAGGAAAAAAAGGAAACCTTTTAGTTCTCTTTTAGCAACTCCGCTGTGAAGCATGGGGGTTGCGGCATCATACTGTGGCATCATGACGAAAGAAGACTGTGAATATACTGAAGCAACATCTCACAATGTCAGCTGATGAATGAGGTTTAGGACGTGACATCACAAAGCCGTGACCTCAGTCGTAAAGAAACGTTGAGCGGTGAAAGTCACGTGAAAACGAGAAGAAGCACAAACTGGGCTCAGATCCACCGGTTTAATCAGCAGGAATGGACCATAATTCCAGTAAGATATTGTGAGGATTGTGGCGGGAAAACACTTGAGCCAAGTTAAACAGTTTAAAGACAAGATGTAAACGTTTGACTCTGAAGGAAGTAATTAGGAGAAGAAAAAAAGCTCTAATTATTCTGACATCTTAGAAATAAGCGGCAGCTAGGGGTGAGTATTAGCAAGGACCTCGCAATACGATATGTATCGTGATACGATATCACGATATATTGCGATATTCTACCCAGTTAATATCCACATTAAAAGTAGGAGATGAAAAATCAAGTTGCTGTATATGTTCATCAGATGATATTGATCATTCAGAGGACACATTGAGTCAAAACTATTTGCTTCAAAACAACCTATTTATGGTTTATTATTAGTGTTTTTGCACATTTAAATTTTAAACAATTTAAATGTGAAAATTAAACAATTTTCCTAAAAAGAAAATCGATATTAGGAGCTGAAAAAAAAAATCGATATTACATTGGGTGGCCAAAAATCACGATATATTGCCAGATTGATTTTTTTTTAACACCCCTAGCAGCAGAAGTAGAGATGTTTTCCACAGGTGCAGGGAAGAAATGTCTTTTCTGAACTAAATATAAACTCCTGGTTGCAACTAGAAACCAGGATACATGCATCCATGCAGAAAACGCACAAACACAACTACATCAAGAAAGTCCGAAAAAAAAAAAAAAAAAAAAAAAAAAAAAAAACTTAAAGAAAAATCAGATTACAGCAACAGAATAAGTACTTTTTATTCTTCTTCTGTCAAACCAACTAGTACCAGCCTTTCAGTCTCTTTAATCAGTTCAGTTTAGACTTTTAGATTTTAAATCATCTTTGGCCCCCTGTGGACGTTACAGTTTTCTTTGAAATATTGCAACTGAAATTAAACCCTGTTTGATGAACAGTGCATGTGTCTGATGTGGCGAGCAGATGTTGGGATGTGGCGAGCAGATGTTGGGATGTGGGACCGGTGTGTTTTATACCAACCCTGCAGCAGGGGGCACCAGCAGCTGCTCCACAGAGTCTGGGAATCTGCCTCGATCTTCTTGCCTGAAGCCTCTAGGTGGCGCTGCTCCTCCGCCCAGGAGCTGTAGATGCTGGCGGCCCGAGTGTGCAGGGTGTGCATGAGGTCCAACAGCTGCACGACCACAAACACCACCGTCAACAACGAAGAGCACGGTTCATTACTGGAGCATCAGCGCCGGTATGAAACAGCCGAGTAAATAATAATAACTAACATCTAATATTCTACGATGATCCGCTCAATAATCTTCATGTAATCTTATTTATTCCTGATGCCATCCATAGCAACATGTTTACACAGTTTTTTTTTTTTTATCTGCAGTCTTTTACGTCTCTGTTATAGCTCCGGACCCAGCAGGATCCACCGGGTCGTGGTAGAACCGTAATCATATTCTGTTCAATATAAACACCAAGTGGGCGTGACATGCAAACTGGAATGAAGAGATCAAGATGGAAGGTGGTTGCTAAGTTTCTGTTTCCTGTGTTTGCATATGAGGCGAGAAGATTTGACCTCAAAGGAGCTGAACATGCAGAAAAACGAAAGCCCCTGAATGCACCATCTTGATGCTGCAGACAGGTAACAGGTAACACTGATAAAAGGTAGAAGGGTAAAGAGGGCCACTGTACTTACATCCTGACTAACCTGTAATGACACCGTGTGATAGCTGGCCGGGACGCCCTCGTCCTCCTCGTCGTCGCTGTGGGAGCGGGACGGACGCTGGCTGGACGCCCGGCTGCCACCTCGCCTGGTGCCGCCTCCCCCGTCCTTGTCCCGCCCCCCGGCCTTCTTCCTCATGCGGGACTTGGAGGAGTCGTACTTGTGGCTCTTCTTCTTGTCGTGGTTCCGGTAACCTTGAAAAAAAAAAAAAAACATTGCTTAAGTCTGTCAGAGAGCACACCTCAGTAATCCAGCATTCTGGGAAAATGATTTGGTACGTCTGGACCAAAAAAGGGCGGAGCTTGAGTACATCAGAACACCAACCCAACAGTGAAGTCATGTTGGAGGAAGCATCGATAACCCTAACCCTAATCCGAACATTTATTTCCAGTTTACCAAAATATCCTCCGGGTTAATATCAGAGCTGAAGCTTTCTAGAAGTTTCTAGAAGTTCTGTCTAAAGACAGAATTAACATCACTGCGTCCGTCACTGTGACTCATTGAAGATCGGATCACATTTTAGGCCACGTTATTACAGAAAACCAGTCAATTCCAGGGGGTTCAGATACTTTTGTTTAGGGGTGCACGATAACTATCGGGCCGATAACAGGAAATTATGACGTCATCCCGATAACTCCGATATCATGACGAATATCCCCGATAACATTTATATTTCTGTCAACACAGCAGTGCCTCGCTCCCTCTGAGCCTTGAATGACCAGCAGTGAATGTTATGTTCAAGTGACGTCGGCATAATCAGAAAAACGATTACTCAATCAGGAAAATCAAGAATACCCCCTCATGCCAGAAAACAACTCGTTAACTCGGTCATAATTTTAGTAGCTGCTGACTTGAATCGATATTCGCAGTATTCTCATTAAAAAAAATAGAAAAGGCTGAAAGAACGACTAGCAAACGAGGGAACGTGGGAATTTACGTTACACCTTGAATGCAGCCTGCAGCACAGCGCTGATCACAACAAACATGGCGGCGTGGAACTTCGTTAAAGTTTCAGAAGAAGATAGTTTGGTGGTTATTTGTGACGAATCCTCCGAGTGAATTCTACGAGGAGGGAAGCACAAGCTTTAATACGTAAAACCTGATCAGCCACCTACAACATAACAATCACTTCCATGGAGTTTTAAAATCACGCTAACGTGAGCTAATGGAAGCTAATGCTAACATGCGCTAGCCAGCAGCAGTCTCTCCTCTCCCTCATTCCTCTCATCTAAAGCTTCCATGAGATTAAAAATAAAAACTACTGAACCTCATTTACTTTAATTAAAGGTATTAATTTAAATGGAACCACAAGCCCAAATGCTTTAAATGTTAATCTTTTTCAGTTAGTAATTCTGATGCATGTATTTCCATCAGTTCAAGGAGCCTTTATTTTTTATATCAGTCAGTAATGAACCTTATTTAAGTTGATGTGAGATATCAAATAGGTTTGTTTGATAGCTTTACGAAAATGTTTGAGAGGCTTGACAATAGTTTTATATTGGGAAAAAATAAATATCTGTTCATTTAAAGAATCAAAACTATTTTTGATTTTGTTCATAGTATTGATGTAATGATCTTAGGTATATATGTGTGTTATCAGTTATCGTTATCGGCCTTTAGGAGCTGAAAGTTATCGGTTATCGGTTTTAATAAACAGTTATCGTGCATCCCTACTTTTTATTGCTACTGTAGATGCTTCCAGAAATGTAACGACAGCCAGTAAATCATAACATGTTCCCTGAATAAAAATCACAACAACAGCTGATCAACTGAAGTTGTTGCTTGTAGCATTAAACGATTTAAACATCTCGCTGACTGTTGGTGTTCAGCTGTCATGTTCTCAGGTCCAGACTTCAGAACAATAATGATTCTCAACGTATTAAATCTTTAACAAAAACATAAAACATATTAAAGCCGCCACCCACAACTCTGCTGAATGCTTCAGACAATTATCAAACTAACAACCCGCCACAAACTAATTACACCCAAGACGGCCCGACGGTTCCAACAACTACAAAGCAACGGGACTTTTCCAAAACGTTCTGTTTATCCTGAAGCTCCGTTCAACAAAAAGATCTGAAGTCAAACCACAGAAGCTTGATAGCGTAATAACGGGTTTAGCGCTTTCTATCGGCGGCTCACACGTCTGAGCCCGGCGGTTTGATTACCCCGCTGCGTTTGTTCATCGGTGTAAAGCTCTGTTGACGGGTTCGATGGCCTGGAGCGCCGCGAGGAAATGAGGTTATATACTACACGCAAGAAAAAAAGAGAATTCAATCCCTGAATTACTGTAGGTCATAAACAACACCCGGATGGATAGAAAGGAAGAGGGCGAAGACTTCTGAAGACATTTATTACTTTAACTGTATATTTAGCACAAATAGAAGGTTTTATTTCTCCAAGTACCTAAATAATTGACAACAGCTTATTATTACTCTTTTGTGCGAGTGTTAAAACAAAGACGCACATTTGAATTGACTTTACATGACGGGCCTCGTTTCAGAGGAACTCGGGATCAGCTGACCCGGATCCTGACCCGTTCTGGCTTCTTCAGAAGAGCTTGGTCCAGTTGGGAAAACAACCATGATGCTTTTCAACAAAGTTACTAAAGAAAGCCTCCATTTATTTTTACTCTGGTGAAGAAACACAAACGCCTCGCTGACATCTGGCCTTTGACTGCAGCAGTAAAGCGACTATCTGGGTTTCAGAACCGTATTTAAACCACCTTAAAACAACACGCTTGCATCTGGAAGTACTTCAGTTCTCAGTAAAGCTAAATATTTATTGAATAACAAAGCATTACATATTGTCTACTGTTCACTTATTTTGCCACATTTGAATTATTGTGTGGAAGTTTGGGGCGACACCTACAAATCCTCACTCCGAGCGTTACGTACACTCCAGAAAAGAGCCATCAGAACGGTCCATAAGGCAGGTTTCCAGGACCAGAACAACCAGTTATTTATAAACTAAAACTCCCAGATCCAGTAGAATTTCAAACAGCGCAGCTGATGTATAAAAACAAACAACTACCAGATAATATCCAGAACCCTTTTACTCATAGAGAGGGGGGTTCTGATTAACTTGTGTGGGCCAACCGGGCCGGGGACCCTCTTGGTTCTGCTCTTGTGCCATCATTGTTGGGGGCTGGTGGGGGCTCGGCTGGGTTTGGTGTCGAAGTGCAGCATGGTGGGATGGGGGGGGGGGGGGGGGGGGGGGGGGGGGGGGGGGTGTGGTGGGGGGGTGGGGGGGTATCTGGGTGCTTTCGGGGTGCACTATGTGTGGGTGTGAATGTGCAGGGTTGAAGTATATGTAGTATGTACTATAGTTTATATTGTATATGTACTGTAGTTTACTATATATACTATAGTATATTGAAGTATGTAGTATACTATAGTATATGTTGTAGTATGTACGTAGTATTAAACTATAGTATATATTGTGTATGTTGTAGTAATATACTATAGTATATATTGTATATGTATGTTTATAGTAATATGTGTATGTAGTATGTACTGTAGTATACTATTGTAGTATGTATTATACTATAGTATATATTGTAGTATATACTATAGTATATATATTATAGTATGTACTATAGTATATATATAGTCTATATGTATTATGTACTGTAGTATATACTATAGTATATATTTAAGTATGTAGTAGTATACTATAGTATAGTGTATGTCTATATATATAGTATATATTTATAGTATGTACTGTAGTATATACTATAGTATATATTGTAGTATGTACTGTAGTATAAACTATAGTATATATTGTAGTATGTACTTTAGTATATACTGTAGTATAAACTATAGTATATATTGCAGTATGTACTGTAGTATATACTATAGTATATATTGTAGTATGTACTGAAGTATATATTGTAGTCTGTACTGTAGTATATGCTATAGTATATACTGTAGTATATGCTATAGTATATACTGTAGTATGTACTGTGGAGTGAATGTGTGTGTATCAGTATGTAGTTAGATGTCTATGTCTATCTGGATATGAAATTACAACTAAAATGTAGTATTAGGCCTCAAAAACCAGATAAAATTTAAGGGTAATCATGGAACATTGGAGAAGAGGATTAAATAAGTTTTACTTCTTCCTACCCCTTTTCAGACATGTTAAACCAGATATGCGTTATGCATATTGGTATGTATATATATATGTTATGCGTATGTATATAGATAGGTCTGTATACATTGGGTATAAATTTTGATTTCTTTTTTTTTATTTCTTCTTTTTTGGAGGGAATATGTCAATTTAATATTTAGATTTATTTACAAGAGGTTCTACACGTTTCAAAATTATGGTTATGCATATGTTTCGGTGTATATTGATTTATCCATTTATTTATTTATTTATTTTCTGATAAATAGATTCATGATAGTGTTAAAATTGTTACGCTTTAAAAGATTGTTTTGACATGAATCAAGAAAATGAAAATCACTGACCAGATGTCATTTTGATAGCGTATTACAAGAACTACTAGGTTTGTTGCTTCGCCTATTTTTTGGATTAAACAAATCTGCCATCTTTACAGAAGCAGCTCCTCCCAGGATAGAGATGATCAGAACTTCCACAAATGGGCTTCAAAACCCGTCTTCAGAAACCTGTGAGTGATGTAACAAGGTTTGTCCCCACATTAGTGAATATTTAACTCTTGATGTAAAAACGATTGAAGTGAGTATTAAAACAGAAGTGACAGACTACTAGACCACAACACTGCGCTGCTTAGAAATGTCTGAAGACTTTCACGTCACGTTCGTCTGGTTTGAGGCTCCTGACAACATCCAGGTGAATTTCAGCGACTCACCTCCGTTGAGACTGGCCTCCACGAACACGCGTATGGCTCGGACGCACAGCTCAAAGTTGTCAGGGGTGACGTGGGCGGCGTCGCGGACGATGAAGGAGAGCGTCTCCACACATTTGATGAGCGACTTGGTGTCGTGCTGGCCCGGGTCCTGACCCAGCGTCAGACTGTACTGGTTGACGAGCGGGTGATTCAGCTGAGCTTTGGAGTTCACCTGAGTCTTACTCGTCTCCAGGTCGTCTTTCCCAACCTAGGAATAAATAAAAGAAAGAAAAAAAAGATCAGAATTCCAATGAATCCACCAGCTGGACATGTTTGACTATTAACATCGTTCATATTATATTCCAATAAACAGGAAGTCAACAAGTTTTGGTTTATACTGATGGTGATTCTGAACATGTGACTATGTATACTAGGGATGTCTCGATCACGTTTTTTGGGTCCCGATCCGATTCCGATCTTTTAATTTGATGATCGGCCGATTTCCCGATTTTTTCCGATCCGATTTCACTTTTTTTGAGTGGGCAAACAGAGTTTAATTTCCTGTGCATTTTATTTCCTGTGTACATTAATAAATAGGCCTGCATCCAAGCTGAGATTAATAGCTTTTATCATCTCATAAAATAAACAATAACTTATTTAAACACTCTTCTTCTTCTTTCTTTTTGTTTGGGAGAATTATTATAAAACACATTTAGTTACAGAACAGTGACTGTTCAACAGTCTCAGTACTAAAGAACAAAGCACTTCCATTTAAATAGCAGCAGGTGAACTTGGCTAGCAGTTTAAGGCAATGAAAACACTAGCAGAAGTCTTTGCAATCAATGAAATCCACATCAGAATAAAAATAACATAAAATATTAACTTAACTTCTTTCAAGACCCGCTGCACATGTTCGCGCACCTTTGTGTCCTTTGTCGTTCATGTAATGACGGGAACGAGGCTCGAGGTCATTAATGAGCCGGTTAAATGCCTTGTAAATGTGCTGGTCGTCCTCAGTAATACATTCCGCGATTAGCTCGGTGATTTTTCTGTATTTCTCCGAGTCTTTCGGGAGTTTCTTTCTTTTAAAAGTTTCATAGAGCGTTTGCTGCCGACAGCAGCAGCTTTGAAGCTGCGGTGATCGGTGCTGCGTGCTTTTTTAAGTGTCTGATTAGATTGGTGGTGTTATAAACTCTCTTTTTACTTACCCATCATGATATCTCAGCCTTCCACACGTTTCAAGTCACAGTTGAAGCGTCGGTCTTTGTAATTTTATAGCGCTGCCACACTGCTGACATTTATGCTAAAGTTTAGTCTGACGCCGCCGGTCTTAAAACTTTTAAGGTGGATACAAGACAGCGCTGCTGGGAAACCTCATTTCAGTGCAAATTATTAAATGCAGATAGTTTAAAAAATATTGTTGTTTGTGTAATATGATTACTTTATTAATTTGTGTAAATCAGGATCACTTTTTGAGGAAAAAAATAATGAAAAAAAGCGTTATAATAAGGCTGATCGGCCGATCCGATCCACCTTAAATTTTTAAGATCGAAGGCCGATCCCGATCGGAATCGGGACATCCCTAATGTATACTATGTGTACATACACAACTTCTGGCACTAGAAAATTTTTTTTTGGGACTTAATGTCAAATAACGTACTGTTTAAGCATCGTGTGTGCGTGTGTGTGTGCGTGCACGAACCACGAGCCACCCGCTGCTCGCCACATCCACATCAGTGGTGGATCGAGGTATTCTGGTCTTGCTGTGCTCGTTGTAGACTTCTGAGTCGGACGTGTAGCCTCGGTCCAAACTCACTTCACTGGGATGATGAGACGACAGCTCGCTATCCGACTGGGCACCTGGAGGAAACAAATGTTTCCATTAACAATCATTCTCTGATGTTTTTTTTTTATTTTTTATTTTTTTACATGAAATGAAAATGAAATGAAAATGAAATGAAAAACTACTTTATTTATCCCATAAAGGGAAATTCAATACTGTAGTAAGTAAGGGCTCTTTTTTTTTTTTTTTTTTTTTTTTTTTTTTTTTATACACAACAGACAAACGACAGCAATAATAATAATAATAGGTGTTAAGTCTTGTTGTGGAGGCTGATGGCTGCTGGCAAGAATGTTTGTTTCATACAAATATCTTATAACCGTATCCATCACTGTACTGTCCCAAGTATTTTCTTCCTGTAATTTACTGACACTGACAGTCAGTGCGTTTACATGGGAAGTTTAATTCCTCTTTAATTCAGAATTAAAGTTAAAGCCGAATAAAAGTTACCATGTAAACACTTAATTCCATATGAAAATGTCAATTCTGAATTAAACTTAATTCCGAAGTAAGTGGCTGGTTTATTCCCATTTTAATTCCGCATTAAGTAATTCCGCGGTCATGTATACACTCATTCCTGTTTAAATTAATTCCCGTCTTTGTGCGCATGCTAGTTCTCTTGCCCATCTGTCGCGATGACGCTAATATTCTGGCAGCACGCAGTAAACGGTGTTCAAGAGCAGAGACGATTTATTTAATAAATAGCTTGGAGGAACTGGAAATAATTAAAAGAACAGATGGCAGGAAACATAAAAATTGTGAGCTTTTCAAAGTTGTAGCGGCCAGGTTAAATGAAGGAGGTTTCGCAGATAGAGACGCCACCCAGGTCAAAAATAAGTGAAATGTTGTTGCTAACCGAGTTAGCTAAGTTTGTTTTCTTCCGGTAGATGTAAAGACGTCCGCCCCCCCCATCCAATCAGAACCCTTCCCAACCCCCAGACCTAAAGCGGAGTTGGATAAAGCCGAACTAACGTGTTTTCCATGTAAACCTTAATTCGGAATTACTATTTCCATGTAAACTCGAAGGAAAATAGTTTAATTTGGAATTATTTAATTCCTAATGATTAATTCCGAATTAAAAAACATCATGTAACCGCAGCCAATGTGGAGAAGTTTGAAACAAAAGATTTAACAACAACCTACTGCTCTTTCACAGTGAGTGACATCCTGCTCCACTTCTGAGTCTTAAAAAACAATTTTTTTAAATTAGTATTTTCATTGTTTTCATTTCATCAAGGAAATTCAATTCTTATGAAGACATAGCAAGTTCTTTTTGAGGACCAATGATATGAAGGCTGATGAGTGAGCTTTTCTAAGAGTCTCCATACTGAACCTGTGTCATTATCGGCGGTGGTGGACGTGAGCTGGAAGGAAGCCGGAGGTTTGATTCCCGCCCCGACGCACTCCAGCAGGGAGAAGAGCGTGTACCAGTCATCTGTACAGTGGATGTTGGCGGCGTTCGTCTTCAGCAGCTCGTGGAGGCCGAAGGCGACCTCCCGGCTGACGCGAGACAAGACGTGTGGTTTCATCATCAGGAGGAGACGCAGCGAGAGGAGCACCTGTGGGCGGAGTCAGAGGTGATCATCGACTGGATCTGGATCGTTACGTACATTAGGAACATACTGGAAATAAAATGTGATGTAATCTCCATCTAAGTCTGAATAATAGACAAACATTATGAGGTGACACACAATGAGGATAACAAGTAGAATTTCTTGTTGAACACATTCACAGTGGTGGAGGAAAAAGTAAGTGAACCCTTGTAGTTAACAGCTGACTGACTTCAACAAACTCTTTCAGTATCTGTGGATCAAAGCTGGACAACGTTCGGGAGGAATTTTTGATGATTCCTTTTTCCAGAAGTGCTTCAGCGCAGATACGTCTGATCTTTGTAGGTTATTTCACAGATCTGAGCTCCGACTGGTTCTTCTTTACTTTGAGGGTTCTGAGTTGGGTCTTTGGAGTCATCTTGGCTGTACGTCCACTTCTAGGAAGAGTAGCTACGATACTAAACTGTCTCCATTTCTGGACAGTTTGTCCAACTGTGGACTGATGGATGTCTAAACACGTTGAGATGACTTTACATCCCTTCCCAGCTTTAAGCAGATCAACTACTTCTTCAGATATCTCATTTTTTGTGAGGCATGGTTCACATCTGGAGATGTTTTTTTATGAACAGTATACTTAAAATGTTAAAAATCCATAACTTTCTGATATCAACTGAATTGCTTTAATAAAAACTACCTACCGTATTGGCCCGAATATAGGACGATATTTTATTCTAGAAATGATATTCTCAAGAACGGAGGTCGTCTTGTAATCGAGGACTAGACTTTTCTATTGTCGTTACACATCTCTCTGGAAACTCTACCAGTAAGTCCTGTTTCAAACATCCCTCTGGAAACTCTACCAGTAAGTCCTGTTTCAAACGTTACTCTGGAAACTCTACCAGTAGATCCAGTTTCAAACATCCCTCTGGAAACTCTACCAGTAGGTCCAGTTTCAAACGTTACTCTGGAAACTCTACCAGTAGGTCCAGTTTCAAACATCTCTCTGGAAACTCTACCAGTAGGTCCAGTTTCAAATGTTACTCTGGAACTCTAACCAGTAGTCCAGTTTCAAAACATCCCTCTGGAAACTCTACCAGTAGGTCCAGTTTTCAAATGTTACTCTGGAAACTCTACCAGTAGGTCCAGTTTCAAACATCTCTCTGGAAACTCTACCAGTAGGTCCAGTTTCAAATGTTACTCTGGAAACTCTACCAGTAGGTCCAGTTTCAAACATCCCTCTGGAAACTCTACCAGTAGGTCCAGTTTCAAATGTTACTCTGGAAACTCTACCAGTAGGTCCAGTTTCAAACATCCCTCTGGAAACTCTACCAGTAAGTCCTGTTTCAAACGTTACTCTGGAAACTCTACCAGTAGGTCCTGTTTCAAACGTTACTCTGGAAACTCTACCAGTAGGTCCAGTTTCAAACGTTACTCTGGAAACTCTACCAGTAGATCCAGTTTCAAACATCTCTCTGGAAACTCTACCAGTAAGTCCTGTTTCAAACGTTACTCTGGAAACTCTACCAGTAGGTCCTGTTTCAAACGTTACTCTCTGGAAAACTCTACCAGTAGTCCAGTTTCAAACGTTACTCCTCTCTAGGAAACTCTACCAGTAGGTCCAGTTCAAACATCTACTCTGGAAACTCTACCAGTAGGTCCAGTTGGGTCTGTAGTGAAGAGAATCCATGTGGGAGATTTGTCATCACTTCCTCTGTACACGCTCTAGTCCAAACTTAAAATAGTGAATAAGTGAATAATTATACGTGTCTCATAGGGTGTAAACATCACTAACTTTATAGCTAGTCATGTTTATACTTTAGTCACTTTATAGTTTATTCATCTTTAGAAACTACTCCCAAAATAAATTTGTTTAGAGCGATTACACCTCAAATCAGAGTCATTATTAGAGAAAACCTGAGAAAGGTGATCTGGATTTTAAAAGTGAATCAACATTTTCACAGAGCAACGGTGAAGGCAGAACACCGTTGGAGTTACAGGGACTTATAACGAGAGTTCTGAGTCTCCGGAACAAACGCAGATCCTGCGGATCAGCGCCGGCGCTGCAGCGGTTCTGGTACCTGGGAGCTGATGTCTTCCCGCCGCAGCAGACGGATGGCGAGCCGGAGGAGTCCCACCACGCCCCTCTCCACCAGGAAGCAGCTCTCGGTGGCGTGCACGCACAGGTGGCAGAGGTGGTCGCGCACCGTCTGCCAGACGCAGGACACGCGGTCCCTGCAAACGTACGGGTGATTATTCAGTCACATGACAGGCGGCGTAGCTAACGTATCGGCGAACAGCCGCCTTCCTACCGATTCTCCAGAACGATGCGCAGCAACATCTCCAGACAGAAGGCCGAGTCCTCTTCGTCGTACGTCTCTTCATCCGGGGTTACTGATATCAGAGCCTGATGAAGAGCATCTTATCAATAAAGCTTCTTTTCCTTAAAAGTAAGAGCTTTTTAAATGGATGCATTTATCTATATTTTGTTTACAAATGTTTTAATGAATAATGGACAGGAGAATAACCTTCATCAGCTCCTGCAGAGACTCGAGCTGCAGGAATTTACTCTCCGTGATCAACTTCTCCGGGTCACATTGCTGAAAAAAAACAGACAGGAAACAGGAAACTGAACGGATGACGAGAAAGTCCAACAGCTCAAGTGATTTGACCCGAAACGCCCACAATGCTTCTGTACTTGGTTTGTTTTAGTTTCTTCATTCTGTTAGATGTCTTGTGCTGTTAATTTAAGATCCAGCGGTGCACGATAACAGGAAATTATGACATCATCCCAATAACTCCGATATCACGACGAATAGCCCCGATAACATTTATATTTCTGTCAACACAGCAGTGTCTCGCTCCCTCTGAGCCTTGAATGACCAGCAGTGAATGTTATGTTCAAGTGACGTCGGCATAATCAGAAAAACGATTACTCAATCAGGAAAATCAAGAATACCCCCTCATGCCAGAAAACAACTCGTTAACTCGGTCATAATTTTAGTAGTTGCTGACTTTAATTGATATTCGCAGTATTTCCCCTCATGTCACACATAAAAAAAGGAAAATAGAAAAGACTGAAAGAACGACTAGCAAACGAGGGAACGTTTGCTAGTCGTTCTTTCAGTCTTTTCTAAGCTTTAATACGTCAAACCTGATCAGCCACCTACAACATAACCATCACTTCCATGGAGTTTTGAAATCATGCTAACGTGAGCTAACATGAGCAAGGTAGCAGCAAGTCAACCCCTCCCCCTCCGCCCCCCCATCATCTCTCTCATCTAAACCTCATTTACTTTAATTAAAGACATTCATTTGAATGGAAGCACAAGCCAAAATCCTTTAAATGTTAATCTTTTTCAGTTAGTAATTCTGATGCATGTATTTCCATCAGTTCAAGGAGCCTTTATTTTTTATATCAGTCAGTAATGAACCTTATTTAAGTTAATGTGAGATATCAAATAGGTTTGTTTGATAGCTTTAAGAAAATGTTTGAGAGGCTTGACAATAGTTTTTCATTGGAAAAAATAAATATCTGTTCATTTAAAGAGTCAAAACTATTTTTGATTTTGTTCATAGTATTGATGTAATGATCTTAGGTATATGTGTGTGTTATCAGTTATCAGGTATCGGCCTTTAGGAGCTGAAAGTTATTGGTTATCAGTATTGGTTTTAAAAAAAAAACAGTTATCGTGCATCCCTATTAAGATCATAATGGTCTCGTACTGGTAAAGATCAACAGATGAATGAATTATGTTTAGGAACATAGAATTAAGACTCTTTAGTACCTTAATGCAGAGGATGGCGGCCTGCTTGGCCTCCTGGTTCTCGGTGGACGGTCCTCTGAGTCCCGACTGTTCGGCTCCGCTCAGCGTCAGCCAGTTCACAAAACTCAACACCGCCGACTCGCCGCTGGTATCCAACACAACACGACAAAGTCAGCCACGTCCCATGACATTTACTCATCCGTACTTCAAGACGAGAAAGCGCAAGAATCCAACTGGTTCAGAAACATTTGTTTTACCGGTTTGAAGGCGTTTCCTCTCTCTGGAGGGAAATTTTTCCATTTGGCTCCACGAAATCCTCCACCTGAGGCGACAAACACTGTGTCTGAGCAGCGAACACTAGGTGGCAGCAGAGTCGTACAAACAGAAACTACAGCGTTATCACAGAGGAGACACTGTCCCGTCGCTGACTGAATGGAAAGAGTGCTCAGAGTTTACGAATGCAGGCCTGACCTCAACCATGGCTTTAGGCAGCAGCTCGGCCCGGAACAGCTGCAGCATGGACTCCATGATGTTCTTCCAGCCCTCCCTCAGGATGTTGCCGTGCCGATGGGCCAGGTCAAATACGGTCTTGGCCGCGGTCTGAGCCTTATTGTTGCTGCCAAACACTGTCGGGAGGTTTTCCACGGCCTGCAGAACGAGAAAACACTCCGAAATTCCAACACACTGACTGGATTTATGATTTGAGACGAATGCAGTTCTGGCAGGTTGACGGATAAGATTTTCACTTGTGCCACAGAGTTGGTTTCATTTATTTACAGCAGGTGTTAGATTACAGGTGGTCTCTTTTCTTTCCAGTAACCTGTCATCGTGCCGTGCACATCGTCATGTCGAGGTTTGTGTTTTCACATGAAGAGAGCCTTTATTACTTTTATAAAACCATTTATTTAAGTCTCAACACTGTCATCTGCATTTTAAAACTCAATTATTATTTTTTTTTTTTTAAAAGGAGAGTAAAAAGTAGTTTTTAAGCTCTTACATTCCTAGAATACACCTGCTGGTAATGACATATTGCTACATGTCTGAAACACGTAACAATATGATGATCAGGGTTGGATGTAGTGCTGGGCGATATGACGATACATATCGTGGGGACAATATAAAAGTTTCTATCGTGCCATTTCTCTTATCGTTTCTAACGTAATTTTATCAATTATTACAGCAAATATGTAATTAAATAACCTGCAATGATAAATTTGATAGAATCATATCTACTTTTACAAAGTAGCCTTTTATGTTTGCACTTTTATTCATGGTTAATGCCTTAAACAGAGTTCTCTTCAACCCTGATGTTTACTTTAGACACTTTATATTGGTTTGCAAACTTTGCACTACAAGGTTACAGATTTCAGAAAGTTGAAAAATTAATTTGTGTTTTATTTTTTATAGCTGAACTTCAGTGCAAAAATGTGTTTTTCCTCTCAGAAACTGTTGTGCACTTTAAAAAAAATGTGAAAGCTACTGTACCTCTGTACCTACCTGTTTTTGCTGCACTAAAATGTACGTTTGTGACAGTTCAGCTAAATGTCCTTTCAAAATAAAGTTGAAAAGTAAGCAATGAAATTTTTGTCAAACTTTTCAGAGAATAACTGAAAACATACTTTATTATAGTATATCGTGATATATATCGTTATCGTGATATAAAATAGTCCATATCGTGATATATGATTTTTTCCATATCGCCCAGCACTAGTTGGAAGTGATTTTTTTTTTTCCTCCACCTGTCTCTGCAGCAGGTACATTTAAAAATCAACATTCGCTTCTCTTTAACCAGTTTTGACTGGCATCATGTGACCATGTGATGCTCCAATATTAAAGCAGTATAGGTGCACACACAGATTAAACTAATAAAAACCTCTAATAACAGTCAACCTGACTCAGATCCAGTCTGGTTCCAGGACTGGTTCCTGGTCCACACTGAACTGGACCAGGCAGAACCACGGCCATCTGCTGCAGTCAAACATCTGCAGCTACAGTAGATGTTTCCTCCGGGCAGGTTTCCTTACATGCATGCTGATGATGGGCGAGTGCTGGAATGACTGCTGGCCTTTAAGTGCTTCCAGTTTTAGGGGTTTTTTTTTTTTTTTGTTCCTTCCTTTCTTTATTACTCAGTTCTACAGCATCCCGGCAGAACACCGAACAGAACCTGTCTCATCACAGACACCTCCTCCTGGATTTTCCTCCAGCTCCTCAGACCATTTAACTCCTGCTATGTAATGCCAAACTATTTCATTGAGGAAAATTTAAAAAAAGAAAAATGTTTTTCTTTCAGGTCGTGATGCAAGAGAAGCAGATTCACCTGCTACCAGGTGTGAAGTTATGAGCCCAGTTATCCTCAGCCGGGCCTCATTTAGGACCAGCAGGACCGCTGACTCTTACGGGGACTCACCTCGCTGCTCAGAGTGGTGAACTTGCAGAGGGAAATGATCAAGTTGTCGAAAACATCACTGAAGCCATAATGGGCTGCTATCATCGCACATTTCCTGCAAAGACAGAACCGCAGATGATCATGATGATCAGTCACCTACAAAAACACAGATTTATGACTTTTAGACGGATACGTTGTGGTCCATCGTCCAGGCTGAATATAAGAAGTTCAGCTCTCGAGCCACTAAGCAACTACGGAGAGTCGTTTCTACCGTAACAGTTCATCGTCCTTCAGAAGGAGATCAGATCACTTAGACGTAGAAAAAAAAAAAAAACTTTTTCAAAGCAAATACTACTCAAATAAAGAAACTACAGTGATGTTAGACTGAACCATTATTACCACAAAAGCATCAGAAAAAGCTGGGATCATATGAAAAGTGCAAAAAAAAAAAAATAAATAAAACACTGATCCTTACATTTACTTTGACATCTGTTTCATTTGAATGTTGTTTTTTTTCTCCTTCAACATTATTTCATTTGTTGATAGACGTCTATTTTGTGCATTTCAACGACATGCGAAGCATTTCTAATGAAGTTGGGACACTAAAGCTTTTAGCGCCTTCTAATGTTTTCATCTCGTCTCTGAACACTTTAAAAGCTTTTCTGGCGCTGAGCTACTAAGTGATTAAAAGACAAAGAGCTTAAGTCTCGTCTCATGTTTTGTCTCGACGTCTCGACTGCGGTCAGGTCGGTCCGGTTGCTCTTCTCCCTCCTTTAGCCATAAATGTTGAAACGTGGTCATTCTTAGAAAGAGGTGGTCTTGATCTAAAATCTCAGCGCAGTTCTGTACACTGTTGCAGATAACACTGTGAATGATGCTTCTTGTCTTTCGTCCTAAGTGCACGACACCCGCTCCTTCCAAAAAACTGATTTGAAATACTGACTTATTTGACATGGACAGATGTTTTCACCGTGCGATGCTCCATCCCTGATGTCTTCCAGTCCAGAGACGCTGATGCTGCCTCTGGACGTAGTTAACATGATTCTTTTCTACACAGTAAAGGTATTAGTGTCATTTATGAGTGTAGTGTTTTCATTTGTCCATGTGCTTATATCTGCTGTTAATCCACTCAGATCAATCTATAATCAGGCCCTAAAAGTCTTAGATAAAAAAAACCGCGGCTGTACCATCATTGCAATATACTAAAGAAGTATAAAATGTTAAGCTTTGATAATCTAATTACATATTCTAATGTCCGTCTGGTACACAAAGTCATACATGATGCTGCACCACCACCTCTGAAAACTTATGTTCAGCCTCGCTCTGAAATAATGACTCGAACATTAAGATCAACATCTAGGGGAGACTGCAACATTCCCAAAAGAAGGACTGCCTTTTCTCAATCAGCCTTCTCTTTAAAGCCGTAAAAGTACGGAATGGACTCCCAGACAGAATAAAGACAATTCCAGATTATATAATTTTTTCACATGCAGTCAAAAATTGGCTGCTCAGCAACCAGTCTTGCTCACATTAAGGGGCTCATTTTACTCTCGCATTATTCTGTACAGGATGCATTGTAAAGAGTAGTCATTTTTATTGTTTTTTAGGCTATTGTAAATTTATCCAGTTGTTTTTGCGATTTTATTTTGTTGTATTTTATGTTCTTTGCCTTCTTGTTTTACTGTTTATCTGTGTTAAGGACTACAGATGGAAATTAGCTTGGTGCTAAATCTGGTGCAGCCATCTTTTTAATGCCACTGCACACGGTCCTTTAAATGAATTAAAAAAAAATAAATAAAAACAGTTCCTAACAGTGACGTCTGACGGATTGAAGGTCACAGGTCCAGCTTACATTTGCTGCCCTGCCTTTTACATAATGATATTCCTCTGGTTTCCTTTAATTATTTCATAATATTCTGAACTGTTGAAGTGGAAATGTACTGTATGAACCCCTTCAAATATTTCTTTAAAGAATATCGGAGCACTGAATTATTTTCTTGCACATTAGTTGACAGATTGCAGGTCCTCTACCTAGGGCTGGGCGATTTTATCGATTCGGCGATATATATCGATATTTTATTTCCCAGAGAGTATCGATATTTCAGCCGCGGGTATCGATATTCTAAGCTCCCTTCAAAACCCCCGTGTCTCGCACGGGTGCTCTTCCTGCAAAGTGCCATTTAGTCCTCCAGCCGCTAGTGTCGCTGTAGAGCGTTTCTAACAGGTTATCCAGAAGCTTCTTTCTCTTCCAGCTAGAGCTGAGCCAGTCAGGAGGATGGCGGCGAGAATAAACGCAGCGCCTGCGTGCTTAAAAGTAGATGTGTGGGAGCAGTTCGGGTTGAAAAAGAAAAAGGAAAGCGAAGATTTAGACAAAAGTATGGCAGTTTGCAAGCTGTGTCACTCAAACGTAAAGTACTCTGGAAATACCACCAACCTGCGAGGCGAGCCCACCTGAAACGTCACCACCCAGACAAGCTAATGCTAACTGAGAGCTAGCCAAACTTTATTTGTCAGGATTTGAGACCGTATTCAGTGGTGGAAAACGCCGGCTTTAAGGGCTGTGTTTACTCTCGCGGCAACGTGTCGCAGTTATCTTGTCCCCGGTATGCCGCTGTTATTTTTGATATATGTTAATGTTGAAGCGCGTCTGCGCTGTTATTCAACGCCACACGGAGAGGGACAATCAGGAACTAGCTAAACTTACTAAACTTATCTGTTTTTCCACTTCCTCACCGTCTCGGCCGTATCCAGACCCACATTCATCACTATCTCCCTCCATGAATTACTAGAATATGTGCTGTCTTTGTAGTGTGGAGAACCAGAATCGTACAGATGTGGGTACTTCCTCATTTCTTCAATGACGTGGATGTAGAATTGACCAATCAGAGGCCTCCTTTCTCTCCTCTCTGCGATGTTGTTTGCAGTCACCTACCTTTCAGTTCAGTTAATTCAAACAAATCGGAACACCCACAAGATGTCACCAAAATCACTTTGTCCTGTTAAAATCTTTCAGAAAATGATGTAAATGTATTGTTAGAAAAATATCGATATAATATCGTATCGTGAGCCAGATGTATCGTATCGTGAGATTAGTGTATCGCTACAGCCCTACCTCTACCTTTGCTCCTCAAAGACACGACCTGTTTTTGTACCGAGTCAACATCCCAGTGCTCGTCATCTGAAACAACGTTATCATGTCGTTTCACCTCCTTACGAGCACTAAACTGCCCCGTCAACGTTTCTGGAAACGTGTAAGAGGCCTGACATTCACAGCTGGATATGAATTAACAAATAAAAGAGAGATTGACGCCGGGGTCAAACAGCCCTCAGAGAATTACTGGGTTTTCATTTCTTCAAATCATCCCAAGCAGTTCTGATCTGGGTTTGTCTCTCTAGAAACAGAGAGCAGTTTCTTTTCCAGAAGTTATTGTCCCGCCTTTTGTTAAACATGTACTCGTGTACCTGAAGCCAGTTATGGACTTCTGGACGATGTTGTCGTCGAGGCTCTTGTCGAAGACGTAGGAGAGGGCGGCGATGGTTGGACCCCACGTCATCGTGAACAGGTCGTGGTCGTAGCTGGCGGGGGGGACGTGGAGGAAAACCCCCTCAGGTGTGGCGCCGCGGTGGAGCAAGACGCTCCAGACGTAGTTCTCCTTCACCAAACCCGTCTGCTCATCCGGCATCACGATCTCATCATTCCTTCAAAGGAGAAAAAAATACATCATTTGTGGAATTTTTCAATGCTATTTTTGTAACAGAAGAACATAATAAAAGTAACCTGATTGTATTAATTCTTGTAGAAGGTTTTAGAGTGACCTAGTCAAAGTCCAGACCCAAACTCTATACAGATGTTAAGAGAGCTCCATGTAAGCAAATCAAAAACCTCTATGAACTGAAGCGCCGCTGTAAACGCTAAAGCTAAAGAATGCTAAAGATGAAGCTAAAGATGAAGCTAATGAATCATGTGGGTACTTAGTAGGGTTTTCTTTTTGATTTAGTTTTTGTATTTATTATTTTATGTTTTTTATTTTTATTATTTTATTTTTTATAACTATATTGATTGTTTTATATGTATTTTATTGTGATTTATTATTGAACAGGTCACACTTGAAAATGAGATCATGATCTCAATGTGTCTTACCTGTATAAATAATGGTTAAATAAAAAATAAATAAATTCAATAAAGGATGACATGTTGAAAAAAGTTATACAAAAAAAAAAAAGGTTTTACAACATCACAGTAATCAAGATTCTTTTGAGAAAAATGACAATTGGATGATTTTTTTTTTTTTTTTTTTTGGACACATCTGACATGTTAAATGAAATCTCAGCACGACCAACAAGCAACAAAACCTAAATTTATTAAACAAAAAAAAAAAAAAAAGGTTTGGATAGAGAATAACCTAATTTAAGAGTATAAGAGGATAACATCATCATGCATGAGATCAGATATTTTAAGAGTCTTCTCGACCTCAGATGATTAACAACTACCCAGTGATGATAATTAAATTCTCTCCATTTTGAGGATTTGGTGCTGTTTTTTTATGTTTTAAATGACTGATCTGTGGATTTACTGTTATTTGGACAAACACAAAAGTCTGAGTCACTCTGGGCTTCAGAAAAACTGTAAAAAGCTGTTTCTGACAATGTGAACCTATATTTTGAGTTGATATTTTACAGACTACGCAGACAGCAGGTGAAAAGGAGGTAACAGGTTATTTTTTAATGCTTGTTTAATCTGAAAGGTCACATGTGTAGCTGATCAGATTCTTACTTGATAGCGTTGTAGATGTCCTCCAACATGTCCTGGTCAAAGTCTTTATTTCCATTTACACCTTTCAGGTTTTTCTTGAATTGCTATTTAGAGAAAGAAAAGCAACACAGTGAAACTTTAAAGCTCACGTAAAAAAAATCACAAAATCTCTCCCATCAAAGCATCAGAGACCGAAGCATCAGTGCTTTTGATAACCGAACATCAAGCTAACAATTAAAAGGGCCTTCGATGGAAATGCACTCATTATGTGTCACTCAATATGCTTTAGTTGCACCGTTAGGAAAACAGGGATTAGAGCCAAGAAGCTCCTGTAAATAAACACAACCAGCCAGTGATGACTGACAGCCCCAAGGCCCGGTTTTAGGCCTCGACTCGGCCGGGTTTGTCTTACTCGCAGGTATGAAGAAGGGAAATAGGAGCTTCTCTACAGGGACACACAGAGAAATAAACACCGGGAGGCTGCTGAAGATCAGGCCTTTTATTTGTCATGCTCGTATCGGGGGGGGGGGGGGGCACGCCGTCTCAAACACACATCATCGCTCATTATCTCGAGCAGCTGCCGCCATCAACGTGCAGCGTTTTATGGACAAAATTAAAATCCCACCACTGACCTTCGCTTTACCTCGCTGGCACATGTCACTGCGGGCTGATTTACATGCGGTGATGCTGGGCATAGTTTTCCCGTTTACAAAAATAACCCCCCCACCGCCGGCAAATGCTGCGGTGCGTGCTGCGCATTGCAAGCTGCTAAGTAAGTGAAGTGCGAGGCGCCACTTTTACTGGCCCTCTCAGATCTATTGTGTTTGAGCCTCTGCCTGTTGTCTGAACCCGGAGGTCAATGAGCGTCATTTAAACGTACAGCACCAGCTGGATGACGAGGACGACTCATCTCAACGGAGATCAACCCGACAAAGTACATGAGAGTAAAACACTGAGGCTGGCTGATACGGACCAAACTTCAAATCCCCGTATTTTTAGGTTAAAAGGTGAAATACGTCATAGATCTGTATATAGAGGAATTTGGGCTGACTGGTGAATTTTAACAAGCACTTTCATTTTAAGACTTTAAGTTTCCAGGATTTCCTGTTCCTGTTCAACAAAGCACAGATTTACAAATAATAAACGCCATCAACAGTAGTTACACGTCTTCTCTGATTGTAATTTTGTTACATGTAACTGAAATCGGAAGCTTAGTAGCACTCAGACATATATATATATAATATATATATATATATATATATATATATATATATATATATATATATATATATATATCATATATACACACACACACAGTCATGGAAAAAATGATTAGACCACCATTTTTTCTTCACTTTCTTGTTCATTTTAATACCTGGTACCACTAAACGTCATCATGTGACTAAAACAGACAGAAAAGAAAACACTGAATGCATAAAAGCAGTGTTTTTGGCAGTACAACGCCATAGCTATTGATGTAAAAACTTAAGTGATTTAGGTTATAATCAAGAAAACCATGGAAAATGGTAAGATATCAGCTCTTAAATAAAACTCTTATGAGCAATCTTTGTGGTTATCGTTATGTTTGTCCAAACAAATGTACCTTTAGTTGTACCAGGCATTAAAATGAACAAGAAACTGAAGAAAACAAGGGTGGTCTAATCATTTTTTCCATGACTGTATATATACATATACATACACACATACACACACACACACACACACATATATATATATATATATATGTATATATATATATATATACATACATATATATATATATATATATGTATATATATAGATATATATATATATGTATATATACTATATACACACACATATATATGTATGTGTATATATATATATCTATATATATATATATATATATATATATATATATATATATATATATATATATAGTATAGTTACTTTTTTTTCTTTCCTTTTTCTTTTTTCTTTTCTTTACTAGACAGGGTATTTTGAAATCCCTAATTTGTAAATTGTAAATTTGTAATTTTTTGTAATTTTTTGTACATTGTGTAGTATTTAAAGTGTTAATTTACTTATTTTATATGTAGAATATTGTTGTTTTTATAGGATGGAGCACTGCAACGAAAGAATTTCCCGCAAGAGATTAATAAAGTATTTTCAATTCAATTCAATTCAACATATTTATTACACACATACACACACGTGTGTATATATAAAAAGACATCTCTGCTCCAACAGAGCTGTATATTGTTAATTTACATTTACGAGAACATAAAGTGAGAAATTTGAACCTCAAAAATTCAGAAACAGAAAAAACCTAATTTCATCTAAACATGTCAAGTGTTACGTTGAAATTCTAATTTTCTGACTCCATAAAGTCATAATTTCTGACTTCAGAAACTCGTATCCTGACTTTATAAACTCACAAATTTGCAACAAAAAAAAAAACATCTGATGACAACACAGATGGTGCATATCTGATGTATAATTCCTGAACTCAATGACTTGATCTAAAATATACTCTGCAGTTGAATTTAGCAACACGGAAATCTTGATTTTGTCACAAAAATCACATAATCATCAATATCTGAATTTAAAGAGACGGTTAAGCCTTGTTCAGCTACGCAGGTAACAGAAGCAGAAAGATCTCAGCCTCATAATGAACTGAGAGATAATATTTTCTCCTAACGGATATCTTCATCTTTGCTACATCGGCTCAGGCCAACACTGAGACGGAAAGAGAAAGCTGGTTGCTATTATTTGTCCGTGAGCGCAGCCCACCCACAAACTGCTCACTGGTTCCCCCAGAGACTCTGTTTAGTCTTCAGCTGCTGTCAATCAAACGCAGAAAAAACAGACGGCAGATAAAGCAGGAGACAGAGTAACGCCCCCGCCCCCCCCAGGATGAGTTCACCTCTAAGATGGACCACCACTGGCTACAGCTGTTGGCTGTGGATCTCTGAGCAGCCGAGCCCGCACACTCGGAGGAATTTCTCACCACAAGAAACAAATGGCTGCACGGCCCTCAGAGAGAAAAAATAGAAGCTTTCATTCCCCCGTGAAAACATTTGTTAAACATGACTTCGCTCCAAGTTGACCGACTTTCATCTGATGTACGTCAGTGTAAATCTACGGAAGAGTATTAGGGTCACTTTAAAAAAAAAATTAAAAGATTTCTGAGAAAAAAGTCAGAATTCTGACTTTAATCTTTAATCTAACTTTTTTCTGAGAAAAAAGTCAGAATTCTGACTTTAATCTCAGAACCGAACCGATTTCAGTCAGTGTGTCACAGTTACTGCAGAAGAGCAAGGCAAGACTGAAAATGTCTGATATTGATGATTTCCTCCGAGACAGAACTGCAGTCAAGCCAGCCTTCACTTCAAAAAACATGGTCATTCTAGCCCCCACTTGTTTTGTGGTGCGCATATATACTAGAGAATATGGTACGGCTGCATTAAGGACTGATTTCAAAATAAAAGAAACCTTTTTGTTGACGTGTTGTCACACATTCAGTCAGCCTGTCTTTCTTGTGTTTGTTAATCAATTAATCAAACATTTTATCAATCCATCTATTAAGTATTTAAATAAAACCACGGGAGGAAATACAATTAAAATAAAAGTTTTTTCAGTATTTACACCTAAAATCAGATTGATGTTAAAAGGAAACGCCCGGTTTCCACAGACCAATTATGATTCAGAATGATAGTACACCACCCCAGAATGTCACTCACAACATTTCAGGAAGTTCTGATGGAGAATTTCAAAATTAAAGCCCAGAGAAATGTCCAATATTTCCAGTATTTACGCCTAAATTCACAATGATATTAAAAGGGAACTCCCTGTTTCCACGGACCAATTATGATTCAAAATGGGTTTCCTTTTAATGTCAATGTGAATTTAGGTGTAAATACTGAAAATGTTGGACATTTCTCAGGGCTTTAACTTTGAAATTCTACATGAGAACTTCCTGAAATTGTGTGAGTAATTTATATGGCTAAGTCAGAATTCTGAGTTTTTTCTCAGAATTCTGAGATTAAAGTCAGAATTCTGAGTTTTTTCTCAGAATTCTTTTTATTTTTTTTAAGTGGCCCTAATACTCTTCCGTATAAATCAACAGGTCGTCCTCAGAGTTTTAGCTCAACTATTTGTCAACGTTTAGGCTTAATCTCCTCTAATTGAACTGCAAACCATCAGTGGAAGGATGAAGGCTGGAAACGATAAAGATCTGGGTTTTTTTGACGGAGCGGTCCAAGGACAGGAACCCCGACAAGTTGGGCTTCGACAAAATACAACTGGAATGTCATCCATGCTGCTGGTAGAGCTGACAGCATCTGAAATACTCGTCACTGACATCTCTACGGTGATCTCCACTTACCGGCCCAGCCGTTCAGTTCAGGGGGCTCATATTTTCTAATGTCACGGTATCAAATCCTGGAATAATCTCAGACAGAGGAGGTGGCTGATAATTGTGGCTCTGCTACAATTGTCATCTTCCCTCAGCCTGAGTAGAGCTCTTCAAGCTCCCAAATCAAACTCCTCCCAGTCAGGTTCACTTCCACCATTAAGGTTTTTCCTGCTTTCATGACTTCAAAGTACGCTGTGTCCACGGAACATTTATCCAAGACTTAAACTGCAATCAGAAACTAAATTATCAAATGGTTGACCTTTCAAAATGGCTGCTTAACAGCCAAATAAATTTCATAGGTCAATATTTATGAATATATTTACAATGACATGTGGAAAGATGTAGAAAATTTGTCAGGTGTTTGCTAACATCTGGAGGATATTGGTGATAGAGAGATTCTTCTTGCTTTGCTTTCCTATATATATATATATATATATATATATATATATATATATATATATATATATATATATATAGATATATATATATATATATACATATATATATATATATATATATATATATATATACATATATATATATAGATATATATATACACACATATCACACACATATATATATATATATATATATATATATATGTATATATGTATGTATGTATGTAAGTGTATATATATATATACACACACATGTGTATATATATATATATACATACACTTGTGTGTATGTATATATATATATATATATATATATATATATACACACACACACATATTTATATTATATATATATATATGTATATATAACATGTGTGTGTGTATATACAGTCATGGAAAAAATTATTAGACCACCATTTTTTCTTCACTTTCTTGTTCATTTTAATACCTGGTACCACTAAACGTCATCATGTGACTAAAACAACAGAAAAGAAAACACTGAATGCATAAAAGCAGTTTTTTGGCAGTACAACGCCATAGCTATTGATGTAAAAACTTAAGTGATTTAGGTTATAATCAAAAAAACCATGGAAAATGGTAAGATATCAGCTCTTAAATAAAACTCTTATGAGCAATCTTTGTGGTTATCGTTATGTTTGTCCAAACAAATGTACCTTTAGTTGTACCAGGCATTAAAATGAACAAGAAACTGAAGAAAACAAGGGTGGTCTAATAATTTTTTTTTCCATGACTGTGTGGTGTGTGTATTAATATATCTATATATATAATATATATATATATATATATATATATATATATATATATATATATCTATATATATATATATATATATATATACATATATATACACACACACACACACACAAAAACATACACACACAGAGTAAAATATTTCTAATCACATTTCTGTTCTCTGTCAGTGTCTTACTTATAAAAAAGTTTTGGTCCTCTGAAGTTCTTCCTCCAGTTTTCACAGAATTTGCAGAGCATCAACTCCAGACAGCGCTGATCGAATCTCGTCAAAAGAACTGTGATTAAACTATTCAAAGTTTTTTAAATATAATCCCTAGAGCCTTTAAGGTCCAGTCCAGGCCTTTACTGGCGCCGCGGACAAAATTTTTAATAGTACGACTTCAAATTGAAGTTTTAAGAAACTCAACTGAATATTTCTGCGACCGTCTGCCAAATTAACTAAAACTTTATTGGAGGGAGTTGAAGAACATCTTAATCGTCCGATGGACTCATGTTTTTAACCTTCAGCAGCCTTACATCTGCTTCATGTGCACCTAAAACACTTTTTCACTCTCACTATTATAAATATTAGCAGCAAATTATTTGCAACTTTTACACCTGCTCATTACTTATTAAACACAGTATTACAGCACGCACATTATCAATGGCTTTCCTCCATTTTGTTGCCTCCTGTTATACAAAAACAGCGGTTGGAAAGGCGCTTGGATGGAGTTCATGTGACTGCAGACAACTGGTCTATATGTTCAACCAGAACAACACATGCATGGTTTCTATGAAAGAGAACCAGCGAATTATAACTTCTTATAACTCTAGAACGGACCTGATGGACGGGTACTCACCTCCACTGTCATGGGGATGTTCTGCTTGCGGACATTGTGGTTGTGCTGGTCAGTGTTGAGCATTATGACGGCGTAGGCCAAGGCGAAGCCTGCGTCGTTGGTCATGAAGGGAGAGCCGTTCACTTTCTACAAACAAACACACGAGCGTCACATGATTACAGACGTGTTACCTGCTGGTGAGCTTTTCAGACCGCTAACTCAGGGGTGTCGGACTCATTTTCACTGAGGGCCACATCAGCGTCATGGTGGCCCTCGAAGGGCCAGATCGACAGCATGAATGTAACAAAATGCAATATAAATCTAAATAAATTAAACTATATCTTGTTAGATAACGGTTTCTGTATTTATTATGTATTCAAGTGTCAAATATTTAACTAATTATTATTCTAACAATTATTATATTAATCTCAGGGTTTGTGGTTGTAAACCAGCTCTCATACAGGTGATGGTTAGAAGCAGAAGTGATTCTTTGTTTTTCTTGCAGGCTAAATTTAGCATACTTAGCATATTTAGTCCATTTAGCATACTGGTACTCGTTTTCTCATCGTTCATAAAACTGTCTTCCTCGTGCATCAAATTTTCTTTTCTCGGACATGTTGGGGTTAGTTTTTGTAGACGTCTTGCTAGTGGTTATATACTGTCATCTTGTGGGTAACGATGAAATGCATTGTGGGGAGATGTAGTTTATTGTCCATACGCGCTTTAAAGCGCCGTATGCTTATTTTAAGTCTTAAAATCTTGGTTCAAAATTTTAAGCCAATAATGCCCAAGCTCTCGAGGGCCACATAAAATGACGTGGCGGGCCACATTTGGCCCGCGGGCCTCGTGTTTGACACATGTGCGCTAACTGAATCAAACGCATTTTTACCTCACGTTACTTCACGGATCGCCTCGTTTGTTCTCTGCGTCTCACCTTGGGTGTCCTGTTGACATCACGCTCGCCCCATACAGTGGAAAACCCATTTACAGTGTCACTGCCTAAAATTAATCACGCACTCTTTCAAAGCCACTATTCGTGGCCGTGTCGTCGCCTATGAAAAGAACATTACTAGGAATAGTTTCCAGGTCACATGACTCCTCGTTCTATTTTGAGATGTCAAATGTTCTCCTCTGTGGACTTTGCCCTTTGCCCATCATTGTGTACGTTTGTGAGTCTGCTAATAGTGATAAGAAAAAACGAAGCGCACGTTTCTTCAAATCATTATTATCATTATTATTATTATTGACCAATCCGTTGTAGATTTGCTGTTATGTTTATTGCTGAATTGAAGTCGTTATGAACATAGAAGATCCGCTGGGGGGGGGGGGGGTGGGGGGGGGGGGGTTAGTGTGGTTACTGTTCACTTTTGTTGGATCTCATGCCAGGGACTGACATTTAATTTTTTTTTATGATATGCTCTGGACTCATAAGGTTATGCAGCGTTCCTTTAATGATGATCTATTCAAGCTCAGCCTGAAAAAGCTGAATCAGAAAGCTGGCTGGACATAAACGGATCATCTCTGCCACGTTCAGATCTGTGCAGGTTTTAGCATGTGGAAAGGTGCTACAGTTTGTGCATGTTAATTTTTTTAAAAGTCCCATTCAACGATGTGATTGGGTCTACTGCTGAAACGTGATGTGGAGTTACAGGAAGGAGTTACAACTAGTGCTGTGCGATATGACGATACATATCGACGATAGAAAAGTGTGAATCGTGCCATTTCTCTTCTATCGTTTCTAACCTAATTTTATCAATTATTACAGCAAATATGTAATTAAATAACCTGCTACGATAAATTTGATAGAATCATATCTACTTCTACAAAGTAGCCTTTTATGTTTGCACTTTTATTCATGGTTAATGCCTTAAACAGAGTTCTCTTCAACCCTGATGTTTACTTTAGACACTTTATATTGGTTTGCAAACTTTGCACTACAAGGTTACAGATTTCAGAAAGTTGAAAAATAATTTTTGGTTTTTTTTTATAGCTGAACTTCAGTGCAAAAATGTGTTTTTCCTCTCAGAAACTGTTGTGCACTTTAAAAAAATGTGAAAGCTACTGTACCTCTGTACCTACCTGTTTTTGCTGCACTAAAATGTATGTTTGTGACAGTTCAGCTAAATGTCCTTTCAAAATAAAGTTGAAAAGTAAGCAATTAAATTTTTGTCAAACTTTTCAGAGAATAACTAAAAAACATACTTTATTATGGTATATATCGTGATATATATCGTTATCGTGATATAAAATAGTCCATATCGTGATATATGATTTTTTCCATATCGCCCAGCACTAGTTACAACATTTCTTTTTGGAAGTGAAGGACAATCGTCTTACATGCCAGTTATCAGTGAAGGTTTCCAGGAGTCTCTGAATAACGGGGGCTTCTCCAGGTAGCCTAAAGGCCTCCAGGTAGAGCCTCAGGGCCTCATCGATTCGAAGACCCTGGAAGGTGAATGTGCTGCAACAAAAGGTTCACATTAGAATAAAAACGCCATTAAAGGATCAAAAAAATGCAGAATATAACCTTGGGACGGCACACTACTTCACAAAGCTGTCCAGGAGCTCCATGTTCTTGCGATCGCTGACGTATTCGCCGATCATTTTTTTGTCCAGGCGGGGGTTTTCTTTGAGCCACTGGGCCACCTGGTTGTTGTCCAGGGGGTCGCTGAGGAGGCCTTTCTCCTGGAGGAACTGGACTCCCTTCTTGGGTTTCTGGTTAAACTGCTCCGTTCCTGTAATCAGTAACTGCACACGAGACGAGAGAATCACAAATAAAGAGGTAAAAAAGAGATATAATAACTGGCCGTAGATGCAACGTGACGACAAATCTTCATCAACAAACACCTTTTTCTTTGTTCTTATTTTCATCAGCTCCTGCGAATCAGGTAAACATGACGAGAAGCGTAGAGGCTTTTTCTGAGCTCTCTTTTCAGCTGAAAGAAATTAAAAAAATAAATAAATAAATCATCCACTTAACAGACTGGACTGTGAAGCTTAAAACACTATGATGAAGAGGTCTCACCAGCGTCATTATCCCCATGATCCTGTCTACCCAGTCTCATCTTCTCAGCCATCAGATGTCCACTGGTAGGTGGACAAACTTGCAGATTTTCCATTTGTGGAGGACTCAGATTATTGGTGACGCTCGTTCTGTTAAGATCTGGAGACAAACAGAAAACATTGTTGCATCATTGCATCATTAAAATTTGTGTTGTTTGCCGACGATACCAGTATATATTGCTCTGGTAAACATTTGGAACAGCTTCTGGGTGCAGTGGAAAAAGAGCTGAAAGTTCTTAAAAGTTGGTTTGATATCAATAAATTATCACTGAATTTAAGTAAAACAAAATTTATAATCTTTGTTAACCGAAAAGTAAATTGTAAAGTTAAGCTCAAAATTAATGATGTCGAAATTGAACGAGTATGTGAAAATAAATTCTTGGGCGTCATAATTGATGATAAACTTGATTGGAAAACACATATAAACAATATCAAATCTAAATTGTCCAAAACCATTGCAATCCTATACAAGACAAAAGAACTTTTAAATCAGAAATCCACTTACATACTGTACTGTTCACTCATTGTTCCATACATTACTTACTGTGTGGAGCTATGGGGAAATACTTACATAACAAACATTGATCCAATAATTAAATTACAAAAGAGAGCCATAAGAATTGTAAATAATTCAAAATACCGCGACCCAACGAACCCACTCTTCATTAAATTAAATACTTTAAAATTTGTAGATCTAGTCGAAGCTAAGGACTTCACCTTATAATGTATAAGGCACACAATAATCCTACTTCCTCACTGCATTCAGGAAATGTTTTCACTCAGAGAAAGTCGGTATGAACTTAGAGGAACTTGCATATTTAAAAAAATAAAGGTAAGGACAAACTTTAGAAGCAGATGTATTTCCGTTAAAGGGGTAAACTTGTGGAATAGTCTCTGTGATGAGCTAAAAATGTTTGATTGATTAATGGACCAAAATAAAAAACAAAAAACTAACTAAACTAACTAAAATCATGTACACACACATATTTATAGTTTAATGCACTGATTGCCTCATAAATTCTCATAAAGTGATGAGAAACAACATCTATTAACATGAAGAAGCAACAGGAGAAGAAGCGTACCAGCAGCAGAGTCTGGCCCATTAGTGCCGGAACCTTCCCCGTCTGCCACCAGTGGGTCTGACTGGTCCTGGTGAGCTGCACTGTTGGGCACCTTGTCCTGGCAGTGGGCTTCGATGCTGTCGATCACTGTCAGAAGAGCCTCCAGGGACAGCAGGTGGGTGGTGTACAGCTGCCCCGACACTGGGAATGCATTCTGGTCAAGTTCAATTAAAAAGAAAAGAAAAATGTTCAGTCATCCAGAAGAAAAAGATATAAAGGTATATATGATATAAAGTCTATCACAACGGGGATCACAGAAAGAAAACAATGAATAAAATAATTAGAACAATGTCAGTGTATAAAGTTAGACTCGGGATTGAAAAGAGTTGAAAACTTTCCTTTAGAGTTAAAAGGAATTGATGGTCATAAATACAAAATCTGCACAATTGCAGTTTAGCCTTAAAAACATGTGAATGTGGTAACCAGCTTCAACTCAAATATATATGATCAGATCATTTCTGGAATTAACTCCTAAATGAATAAATGAATATACTATATTAACGTAAAGTATACATCCCTCTGCGTTATATTAACGCACACCTCTGGACTAAAGGCCATTACAAACAATAACCACATTTCCCATACTGTCCATGCCTGTACCTTCACTTTATAATATTTCAATGTCATTCTATTGTGCATTTATTCCATTTTAGTACTTGTTCTATATTTTTCTATATTTTCCTATATTTTTATATTTTTTATATCTTATATGTTTATATGTTCTGCACCAGACATCAGGATAAATTCCTTGTATGTGAAAACGTACTTGGCAATAAAACTGATTCTGATTCTGATGAAACTGATACTTAAGTGTTTTAAAAATCCCCTAAAAAGAACAAATTCATCACCCCAAGCTTAGAAGACTAAGGATATAATTTATCATTCGAAACTGTTCTGAAAATATTCTGAAAGACAACTAAAATAACCTGCAGATGCCATTTTTTTGGTCATTGCTGAAGACACACTTGAATAAAAAAAAAAAAGACAATAGAGAGAACAAAAACAAACAATGGGTGCGTTTACATGGGAAGTTTAATTCCTCTTTAATTCAGAATTAAAGTTAAAGCCGAATAAAAGTTACCATGTAAACACTTAATTCCATATGAAAATGTCAATTCCGAATTAACTTAATTCCGAAGTAAGTGGCTGGTTTATTCCCATTTTAATTCCGCATTAAGTAATTCCGCGGTCATGTTTACACTCATTCCTCTTTAAATTAAT
>JAGFBZ010002078.1:0-58015 GCA_018398805.1 Hirundichthys speculiger
TATAGACAGGTGGAGGTCAACGCTGGGATGATGACGTCTATATAGACAGGTGGAGGTCAACGCTGGGATGACGTCTATATAGACAGGTGGAGGTCAACGCTGGGATGACATCTATATAGACAGGTGGAGGTCAATGGCTGGGATGACGTCTATATAGACACAGGTGGAGGTCAATGCTGGGATGACGTCTATATAGACAGGTGGAGGTCAACGCTGGGATGACATCTATATAGACAGGTGGAGGTCAACGCTGGGATGACATCTATATAGACAGGTGGAGGTCAATGCTGGGATGACGTCTATATAGACAGGTGGAGGTCAATGCTGGGATGACATCTATATAGACAGGTGGAGGTCAACGCTGGGATGACATCTATATAGACAGGTGGAGGTCAACGCTGGGATGACGTCTATATAGACAGGTGGAGGTCAACGCTGGGATGACGTCTATATAGACAGGTGGAGGTCAACGCTGGGATGACGTCTATAGACAGGTGGAGGTCAACGCTGGGATGACGTCTATATAGACAGGTGGAGGTCAACGCTGGGATGACATCTATATAGACAGGTGGAGGTCAACGCTGGGATGACGTCTATATAGACAGGTGGAGGTCAACGCTGGGATGACGTCTATATAGACAGGTGGAGGTCAACGCTGGGATGACATCTATATAGACAGGTGGAGGTCAAACGCTGGGATGACGTCTATATAGACAGGTGGAGGTCAACGCTGGGATGACATCTATATAGACAGGTGGAGGTCAACGCTGGGATGACGTCTATATAGACAGGTGGAGGTCAACGCTGGGATGACATCTATATAGACAGGTGGAGGTCAACGCTGGGATGACGTCTATATAGACAGGTGGAGGTCAACGCTGGGATGACGTCTATATAGACAGGTGGAGGTCAACGCTGGGATGACGTCTATATAGACAGGTGGAGGTCAACGCTGGGATGACATCTATATAGACAGGTGGAGGTCAATGCTGGGATGACGTCTATATAGACAGGTGGAGGTCAACGCTGGGATGACATCTATATAGACAGGTGGAGGTCAACGCTGGGATGACATCTATATAGACAGGTGGAGGTCAATGCTGGGATGACATCTATATAGACAGGTGGAGGGAAATGCTGGGATGACATCTATATAGACAGGTGGAGGTCAATGCTGGGATGACATCTATATAGACAGGTGGAGGTCAATGCTGGGATGACGTCTATATAGACAGGTGGAGGTCAACGCTGGGATGACGTCTATATAGACAGGTGGAGGTCAACGCTGGATGACGTCTATATAGACAGGTGGAGGTCAACGCTGGGATGACGTCTATATAGACAGGTGGAGGTCAACGCTGGGATGACATCTATATAGACAGGTGGAGGTCAACGCTGGGATGACATCTATATAGACAGGTGGAGGTCAACGCTGGGATGACGTCTATATAGACAGGTGGAGGTCAACGCTGGGATGATGACGTCTATATAGACAGGTGGAGGTCAACGCTGGGATGACGTCTATATAGACAGGTGGAGGTCAACGCTGGGATGACGTCTATATAAACAGGTGGAGGTCAACGCTGGGATGACGTCTATATAGACAGGTGGAGGTCAACGCTGGGATGACATCTATATAGACAGGTGGAGGTCAACGCTGGGATGACATCTATATAGACAGGTGGAGGTCAACGCTGGGATGACGTCTATATAGACAGGTGGAGGTCAACGCTGGGATGACATCTATATAGACAGGTGGAGGTCAATGCTGGGATGACATATATATAGACAGGTGGAGGTCAACGCTGGGATGACGTCTATATAGACAGGTGGAGGTCAACGCTGGGATGACATCTATATAGACAGGTGGAGGTCAACGCTGGGATGACGTCTATATAGACAGGTGGAGGTCAACGCTGGGATGACATCTATATAGACAGGTGGAGGTCAACGCTGGGATGACATCTATATAGACAGGTGGAGGTCAACGCTGGGGATGACATCTATATAGACAGGTGGAGGTCAACGCTGGGATGACATCTATATAGACAGGTGGAGGTCAACGCTGGGATGGGATGACATCTATATAGACAGGTGGAGGTCAATGCTGGGATGACGTCTATATAGACAGGTGGAGGTCAACGCTGGGATGACGTCTATATAGACAGGTGGAGGTCAACGCTGGGATGACGTCTATATAGACAGGTGGAGGTCAAACGCTGGGATGACGTCTATATAGACAGGTGGAGGTCAACGCTGGGATGACGTCTATATAGACAGGTGGAGGTCAACGCTGGGATGACATCTATATAGACAGGTGGAGGTCAACGCTGGGATGACATCTATATAGACAGGTGGAGGTCAATGCTGGGATGACGTCTATATAGACAGGTGGAGGTCAACGCTGGGATGACATCTATATAGACAGGTGGAGGTCAATGCTGGGATGACGTCTATATAGACAGGTGGAGGTCAACGCTGGGGATGACGTCTATATAGACAGGTGGAGGTCAACGCTGGGATGACATCTATATAGACAGGTGGAGGTCAACGCTGGGATGACGTCTATATAGACAGGTGGAGGTCAACGCTGGGATGACATCTATATAGACAGGTGGAGGTCAACGCTGGGATGACATCTATATAGACAGGTGGAGGTCAACGCTGGGATGACATCTATATAGACAGGTGGAGGTCAACGCTGGGATGACATCTATATAGACAGGTGGAGGTCAACGCTGGGATGACATCTATATAGACAGGTGGAGGTCAACGCTGGGATGACATCTATATAGACAGGTGGAGGTCAACGCTGGGATGACGTCTATATAGACAGGTGGAGGTCAACGCTGGGATGACGTCTATATAGACAGGTGGAGGTCAACGCTGGGATGACGTCTATATAGACAGGTGGAGGTCAACGCTGGGATGACATCTATATAGACAGGTGGAGGTCAACGCTGGGATGACATCTATATAGACAGGTGGAGGTCAATGCTGGGATGACATCTATATAGACAGGTGGAGGTCAACGCTGGGATGACATCTATATAGACAGGTGGAGGTCAACGCTGGGATGACATCTATATAGACAGGTGGAGGTCAATGCTGGGATGACATCTATATAGACAGGTGGAGGTCAACGCTGGGATGACATCTATATAGACAGGTGGAGGTCAACGCTGGGATGACGTCTATATAGACAGGTGGAGGTCAACGCTGGGATGACGTCTATATAGACAGGTGGAGGTCAACGCTGGGATGACGTCTATATAGACAGGTGGAGGTCAACGCTGGGATGACATCTATATAGACAGGTGGAGGTCAACGCTGGGATGACATCTATATAGACAGGTGGAGGTCAACACTGGGATGACGTCTATATAGACAGGTGGAGGTCAACGCTGGGATGACGTCTATATAGACAGGTGGAGGTCAACGCTGGGATGACGTCTATATAGACAGGTGGAGGTCAACGCTGGGATGACATCTATATAGACAGGTGGAGGTCAAACGCTGGGATGACATCTATATAGACAGGTGGAGGTCAACGCTGGGATGACGTCTATATAGACAGGTGGAGGTCAACGCTGGGATGACATCTATATAGACAGGTGGAGGTCAACGCTGGGATGACGTCTATATAGACAGGTGGAGGTCAATGCTGGGATGACAGTCTATATAGACAGGTGGAGGTCAACGCTGGGATGACATCTATATAGACAGGTGGAGGTCAACGCTGGGATGACATCTATATAGACAGGTGGAGGTCAATGCTGGGATGACATCTATATAGACAGGTGGAGGTCAACGCTGGGATGACGTCTATATAGACAGGTGGAGGTCAACGCTGGGATGACGTCTATATAGACAGGTGGAGGTCAACGCTGGGATGACGTCTATATAGACAGGTGGAGGTCAACGCTGGGATGACACTATATAGACAGGTGGAGGTCAACGCTGGGATGACGTCTATATAGACAGGTGGAGGTCAACGCTGGGATGATGACATCTATATAGACAGGTGGAGGTCAACGCTGGGATGACGTCTATATAGACAGGTGGAGGTCAACGCTGGGATGACGTCTATATAGACAGGTGGAGGTCAAAGCTGGGATGACGTCTATATAGACAGGTGAAGGTCAACGCTGGGATGACATCTATATAGACAGGTGGAGGTCAACGCTGGGATGACGTCTATATAGACAGGTGGAAGGTCAACGCTGGGATGACGTCTATATAGACAGGTGGAGGTCAACGCTGGGATGACGTCTATATAGACAGGTGGAGGTCAACGCTGGGATGACGTCTATATAGACAGGTGGAGGTCAACGCTGGGATGACATCTATATAGACAGGTGGAGGTCAACGCTGGGATGACGTCTATATAGACAGGTGGAGGTCAACGCTGGGATGACGTCTATATAGACAGGTGGAGGTCAACGCTGGGATGACATCTATATAGACAGGTGGAGGTCAACGCTGGGATGACGTCTATATAGACAGGTGGAGGTCAACGCTGGGATGACATCTATATAGACAGGTGGAGGTCAATGCTGGGATGACGTCTATATAGACAGGTGGAGGTCAACGCTGGGATGACATCTATATAGACAGGTGGAGGTCAATGCTGGGATGACGTCTATATAGACAGGTGGAGGTCAATGCTGGGATGACGTCTATATAGACAGGTGGAGGTCAATGCTGGGATGACATCTATATAGACAGGTGGAGGTCAACGCTGGGATGAATCTATATAGACAGGTGGAGGTCAATGCTGGGATGACATCTATATAGACAGGTGGAGGTCAATGCTGGGATGACATCTATATAGACAGGTGGAGGTCAACGCTGGGATGACATCTATATAGACAGGTGGAGGTCAACGCTGGGATGATATCTATATAGACAGGTGGAGGTCAACGCTGGGATGACATCTATATAGACAGGTGGAGGTCAATGCTGGGATGACATCTATATAGACAGGTGGAGGTCAACGCTGGGATGACATCTATATAGACAGGTGGAGGTCAATGCTGGGATGACGTCTATATAGACAGGTGGAGGTCAACGCTGGGATGACGTCTATATAGACAGGTGGAGGTCAATGCTGGGATGACATCTATATAGACAGGTGGAGGTCAACGCTGTGATGACATCTATATAGACAGGTGGAGGTCAATGCTGGGATGACGTCTATATAGACAGGTGGAGGTCAACGCTGGGATGACATCTATATAGACAGGTGGAGGTCAACGCTGGGACGATATCTATATAGACAGGTGGAGGTCAATGCTGGGATGACGTCTATATAGACAGGTGGAGGTCAATGCTGGGATGACATCTATATAGACAGGTGGAGGTCAACGCTGGGATGACATCTATATAGACAGGTGGAGGTCAACGCTGGGATGACATCTATATAGACAGGTGGAGGTCAACGCTGGGATGACATCTATATAGACAGGTGGAGGTCAACGCTGGGATGACATCTATATAGACAGGTGGAGCTCAATGCTGGAATGACATTTATATAGACAGGTGGATGTCAATGCAGTGATGACATCTATATAGACAGTTGGATATCAACCCTGGGATGATATCTATATAGACAGGTGAAGATAAACGCTAGGATGACATCTATATAGACAGGTGGAGGTCAACGCAGGGATGACATCTAGATAGATCCATAGAACTTTATTAATCCCTTGGGAGGTCTCCGTCAGGGAAATTGTGTCTATATAGACAGGTGGAGGTCAACGCTGTGATGACATCTATATAGACAGGTGGAGGTCAACGCTGGGATGACATCTACATAGACAGGTGGAGGTCAACGCTAGGATGACATTTATATAGACAGGTGGAGGTCAACGCTGGGACGACATCTATATAGACAAGGGGAGGTCAACAGAGTTTAGACTCTTTGTCAGTCTGGCTACAGTGATGAACAGAAAACGTGGCTTTTTTTTTCTTCTATGAATGATGAATAATAAGATCTTCTAACATCACAAAGGGCTTTTTTTGTAGACTATTATCTTTCCAGATGTGATGCGAGTCTCCAGATTTACCAGAGGATCACTTCCTTTTCATTTGTCTTGTTTTTTATTCAGTGTGTGGATATGTGAATGATACCAGGGAGCTGAGCTCATCTGGTTAGAGGCCCTCTTTATCAGAGGAGCAACAGCATCTAGAGCTGAATGTAAAATATCTGCAGTATTGATGACAAGGTCATCAATATCTGCAGGGGTTCATTTCAGGTTATCACCCTTAAATGTTCTCCTATATTCTACCATAGGGAGATAACAAATAACAGTGTTTTCAGTTAGACACCTGCTATAATAACACCTCATTATATATATATATGCCATATACCTCGCTATATGTTGTAGTGTCAAGAATGTCATATTCTAATGTTATTGAATCGTGATCAGAGAGGAGAGGACTCAGAGGAGACACTAACAAACGATCAGGTTCTGGACCGTAGGTGTAGACTGTTAACTGTTGATGTAATTCAACCATCTTTCTTTACTTCTAATAATCAAAAGCATAAAACATGATTATGATGGTCGGTACAAAGCAGCCACATATCCTCTGCTCTTATCCGGAGGCAGGATGTGGTATTCACAACCAACACCATCACGAATGTGGGAAGAGTCCACAGATTTCCAGGTGGTTTGCTTTGAAACCGGTTGCCAATGAGCCAAACCGTGTTTTAGTAACATCTGGTGACAGCTATGTTTCATCCCTAACAAACCCCAGTAATGAGAGACCGGTTATCCTCTTATAAACAGCACTTCAACAGCAATTGCATCTTAACTGCCAACAATGTCTGTCCAGTTTAAGGCCCTTTCTAAATCATTTTCATGGAGCTCAGTGGTATCTGTGTATAAATTTGTACTGAGTAAAATGATTTCCTAGGATGGACTCTCCACCTTTTACCCACTGATTCCACTGATAAACTCCCTTTCTACATCTAAGGTTATTCTTCAGACCTTTGGTCTTTGGTCTACCTTTGGACTCTCTGGTCTCAGTTTCAGATTGTCCTGGATGGACCAGGATTGGGGACCCCTGATGTAGATGGTTCCTCCATCTTCTCCTTCAGTAGTCCAGTGGTCATCACTGACACGTCACAGCTGGAGGGTTCAGGTGGATCCCGGTACTCTGGGCTCCTTCCACCCACAGTGTATTCTGATTACAGGAATATTTGTAGGAATAACAGGAGTAATTGTCGGGATAATTCAGTCTAATAAATAAATCGTCCTAATTAATGTGAGTGCTTGAGTTTGATGGGTTTTTTTCCTCCTTTGATGTGGTCATTATAACCTTCTTTATTTTCATTGTTTCTCAGTGGGAATCATGACCAGTCCAGTGTTTTTCCAGCATTACAGTCTCAAAGGACAAACTGTACATTTCCACATCAAGCTGCTGTTTTTCCTCAGGCGGACCCTGGAGTCAGGAGTGGCGAAGGAAGGACTGAAAATGGCTGCACAGCACAGCTTATTCAAAAAAAAAAAAAAACATAAATTCAAACATGAGAACAGCACAGAGAAGCTATGCAGAGAAGCTACGCAGGGAACCTGACGACAAACCACGACCAGGAGCACGACAAAGATGTTAGGCTTACGGATGAGCTGAGGAGACACAGGTGGAGTTGACTGTCACATTTTGTATTTCCGTTACTGGACACGAAAAATTACATGCTCCTTTAATAAAATTGGAGTAAAATGTATTGATGAGGATTATTGACATCTCCTTGATACCTTCATTTCGCGTCGTTGCTATTAGATCATTAATTAACAGATGACGTGAGGAGCTTCGTTTTCTGGCCAGATGAAGGGCGGATTGACTGACTGATGTGGATGGTGGAGGATCTAGAGCCCTGGAGCCAGGCTGGGAGAGGAATGTCCCAGGTCTGGCTGGGACCTGGTGGCCGGAACCTTCACCTGTAGGGGCAAGGCTCAAACAAGACACATGGGCTCTCACTCCTGTGAGCTCACGACCTGCAGGAGGCGCCCTCAGCTGCTGAAACTGGCCCTGGAAGATCCCAACAATGGTAAAATCACAGTTTGCTCTGTCCTTAGATCCCATTTGTGGTGTCTGAAATGGGAAATTGATGCCCTCTCATGCCATTCTTTTACCTGACCAATGATTTCTTCTTTTTTTTGTTTGTTTTTCATTCACACCCACACATTCAGTGGCCTTGGAGTTGCAATGCAAGGTGCCTCTCTGCCTAAGGGAGAATCTTGTGGCGAAGTGCCTTGCTCAAGGACAGTTGGCATGTGGATGGACTGCAGACTGAACAACCTTGAGATTATGAGCCAAGCACTTGATCTGCAGCTGCTGGGAAACCCGTGAGCTTAAAGTACCGACGTACACGGGGGCAACCGAACACGCAGGCCATTTTTTTCCATTTGCTCCTGAAACCAGAGATTCATCCCCATCAGCAGATGATGAGATACTTTATCCTGATCCTTGTTTCAGTGCAGAGGAGATGAACTTGGTTCTGAAGCGGAGCGAGTTTCTCTTTGCACCAGACTGCTCCGTTAGCCGTCTTGACCCTCTGATCCAGGTACACTCCCCCGGTCATTTCTGCAGGTTGGGGTTAGGGTTAGGTTTAGGGTTGAGGTTGGGGTTGGGGTTAGATATTTTAGGATAAAATCTAAATGCACGAGGCTACTGTGCTGAAAAAAGGACAGAGCAGTGGGAGCACGGTCATCTCTTATGCAGATGGTCAGGATTTGGTTCCCAAGCAAGACCTAGTGACGGACAGAGGAAACTCTGTGGATTTAGGAAAAAATAAAAAAATAAAAATATAGATAAATAAATAAATAAAAGTAAAAAAATAAATAAATAAAATAAAAAGAGAAGAAAAAAAGGAAAAAATAAAAGTTAAAAAAAAGATTAAGAAAAAAATAGTAAAAAAAAAAAAATCTGGTACCAGGTATACTTCCCCGGTCATTTCTGCAGGTTAGGGTTAGGGTTAGGGTTAAGGATGGGGGTGGGGTTAGGGGATAGGGTTAGGGTTAAGGATGGGGTGGGGTTAAGGGATAGGGTTGGGGATAGGGTTAGAGTTAGGGTTAGAGTTAGGGTTCCTGCAGGTCGGGAATATGCACATGCGTTTGCAGATTCATAATCGATGCGAGAACAAAAGCACAGGAAGAGGCTGTGCATAAACATTTCACCTGCATGCTTCATGCAGACGTGTGCACACATCCAAGCGGCAGTAAACACTCAAACACACACCTACCCCCCGTTTACCTCATTCAGAGGTGAGATCACGCATCATTTCACCCTCTCACTCGCGCTCTCTCTCTCTCTCTCTCTCTCTCAAGTCCCAAAATCCACGGCATATGACCTTCTGTGGGACAGATAAAGAACGTGCTTATCAGTCATGCAAATGAGGCTGAATTCATTTTCCACAACAGATGGCCCCATAGATAATGATGATAGAGGAGAGAAAATTAAATGTCTCTCGCTCGGTGACCATGGCAACCGAGGCTCCACGGCGCAATATCAATAATAAGTGTGCCGCATAATAAGGATGTCAGTCCTGTGAATCAAAACCTCCCGTGATGGGATGGACCACAAGGAGGGGGACAGCAGGAGGCAAGTTTGGCTGAGCCTGCGGGGAATCGCGAAACGCCTTTTGAAGTTTTACTGCGCCGATATTTGACTTAATTAGATGCGTGCTACGTCTTTGAAACCTTTGTGCAGAGTTAAAGTTAACTTCTTGATGCCGTACCAGTTTAAAATATCAAGAGATGCTTTTTGGGTTGCTGTTCATCCACCTGGCAGACTGATAATGGTTCTCTCCATTTTTTTTTTTTTTTTGGAGAACTTATTAAGATCTACAACAGCAGATGGGAAGTATTTACATGAGAGATTTCTCTGTGTGGTTTCTTCTGATTTCTTCCAACGCCGCAGATGACAAGCCAGAAATGTCAGAGATGGGCGCTGCCATCTTCCACTGGTGCTCCGCCTCCCGTTACCGAGCACACAGGGATGCAGAACAAGATGTGGATGTCATCCTAAAATAAAAGAAACTGCACCAACATGATGGAGAAAGTTGATCCATCTCAAATGGTATTGTTGCATGAACATCCAGATGAAACGTGAACACTCACAGGATGCTTCATCAGCTCCACCTGTTCAGCTCGTTAACACAAACATCTGATCAGCCAATCACATTTATTCACATTTATTCATGTAGAAGTTCTGAGTGTTCCAGAAACTGCTGATCTACTGGGATCTTCTCCTCAACCATCTCCAGGGTTTCCAGAGGATGGTCCTAGAAAGAGAAGATATCCAGCTGTTGATGTCAGAGGTCAGAGGAGGAAGGACATACTGGTTGGAGATGATAGAAAGACGACAGGAACTCAACCGAGGTCTGCAGAACACCATCTCTGGACAACACTGGAACCTTGAAGCAGATGTTCCACAGCAGCCGAAGACCACAGCAGGTGTCACTGAGGCTACGATTCACAGACTCACCAGAACTGGACCACAGAAGACTGGAAGAACGTTGTCTGGTCTGATGAGTCTGGATTTCAGCTGCACCATCCAGATGGAACCAACACGAGAGCATGAATCCATCCTGGTCCATTAACGGTTCAGGCTGCTGCTGGTGATGTGACGGTCTGGAGGAGATGTTCTCAGTACCAGCTGATCCTGGTTTAAACACCACAGTCTACCTGAGGATTGTTGCTGACCGTCTCCATCCCTTCATGACCACAGTGGACCATCTTCTGATGGATACTTCTAGCGGGATGATGCACCATGATCATCTCAGACATTGTCTCAGTTCAGTAGAAATCACACTTAAGGTGATTTATGCTTCATCTATTATCTTTAAGACGATTTCTGCCTCTACATGAAACTGTTGAAGTTTATCTGCTGCAGCAGTTGACCCTGTGCCATAACTTCGGCTGGAGAGCTCTTATACTGGAGACTTAGACGATGGAAGAGAGCGTTGTGGAGGGTTATGAGCTGTAAACACACACTCACTGATAGGGTTTCTTTATTAGATACGAGCAGAAAACACTGATTATATCAGAGGTAGACTGATTCATTGTTTAGCCAAGGACTGGCTCCTTTTTATAATGATCAGCTTGCATGCATTTGACAGGTACGGGCTTTAAGTCGCAGAGCTGCATCTAATGGGATGTTGTTAAGACACCAGTCTGGTCGCACCATCTTAAAGAATAATGATTTTTAAATTTTGCTGGTTTTCACACAGAAGATGAGCCTGTAGCAGAGAGCCGTGCAGTCCTTTTTCCACCATTGTTTCCTAATTCTTGGATTGATTTATTTGTCCCGTTGTTTAATCTGGAGTCCCTGCACCAGAAGGAGCGCAGTTGTTTAGAGAAGATGCAGGTAGACACATTTAGAGAATTTCTGTTCTCCATGAACTCACCTTGGATGCTATTTTCATCCCCGTATTCCTCTTCTCTTGCTGCCCGGTCGCATGTGTTGTCATGTCTGGACTGGATCGTTCCTGTGAGGTCTCCGCAGTCATTAAAAACATAACAAACTCAGCTTAGACGATGACATGCTCGGTCTCCTGATGCGTCAGGTTTGCAGTGGAGTCAGAGCAGCTGTCTGGCTTTCAGACCACGTAACGGTTCACCTGAACACTGCATCCAGAGAGGAATTCACCGCTGTGCAGCCTGGTATCATTCTGCGCATCACACTGAACGTGCACCTGATCAAGGAAGCAAAGGAGGAGCATTCTCGATCAGCAAGTTAAAGGCTATAAAAGCATATCCAAGCTCTTTCATGTTCCTGTGCCTGCAGCTGCCAATATTAAAGAACATAAGGGCAAATACAACCCCAGGTTGATCGGAAGGAGAGTATGAATGGACAACAGGGAGACAAGAAACCATCCAGACCATTCAAGGTCAACGTGCTTCACGAATTGCACCATCCGTCACTTTCTGATCACCAATGGACTCCATAAAGGGAGACCCACGAGGGTTAATGAATGTTGCTATGAAAACATTACAGATGAAAAGTACTCCCAGAAACTGAAACAAGGACTAACGGGGCCCCAACAACAGGACCCGCGGTCGCTTGGTTGGTTGTCACCATTACGTGCAACCAGCTAAGACTGGTTCCTGTTCACCAACCTAGATGGGTCCTTGAATGGTCTGAGGCAGTACACCAGACGAAGATAGCAGCTGATGAGGTTGAGACCATTGGCTGCGTGTCCTGTGATTAGCCCTCAGTAGCAGCCTTCAGCGGTAGAACAAAGGTACCTGATTCTGGCTGCTCAGCTAACTTTGCCCCCAGATGTTTGAGGCTGTGAGTTGTTCTGTAGCCTTTGGCCACTGAAGCTTCAAGACCAACTTGAGGCGGTTGGACCGGTCTGTTAGTACAAGTAACAGCACAACAAGCCATTAATGGCGATAAAATAAATGTCGGCGCTAATAAATTAAGGAGTTAATGAGATAAATAATGGGTTGTCTTTCCCAGCCATTATTATTTATGGTGAGTGCCAAGATTTGGTGAAACCTATTAAAGTCAGATAAATGTGCATTTTAATGCTGCAGGAGCTTTTAGTCTTCTTGTGCGTGATGGGATGAATGAGTGTGAATGTGTCCTTCAGTCCTCCCTGACATCCATCCATCCATCCATCCATCCATCCATCCATCCATCCATCCATCCCACCATCCATCCACCCATCCACACCCATCCATCATGCATCCATCCATCCATCCATCCATCCATCCATCCATCCATCCATCCATCCATCCATCCATCCATCCATCCATCCATCCATCTATCTATCCATCCATCCACCCATCCATCCACCCATCCATCCATCCATCCACCCATCTATCTATGCATCCATCCATCCATCCATCCATCCATCCATCCATCCATCCATCCATCCATCCATCCATCCATCCATCCATCCATCCCATCCATGCATCCATCCATCCATCCATCCATCCATCCATCCATCCATCCATCCATCCATCCATCCATCCATCCATCATCCATCCATCCATCCACCCATCTATCTATGCATCCATCCATCCATCCATCCACCTATCCATCCATCCATGCACCCATCCATCTATGCATCCATCCATCGTTACTTCACAGCAGTGCCAAGCCAGGTGTTTTGATATTTGTGTTTTGATATTTGGATATTTATTTATTTAAATAGAAGTACTTCATCCTCTTTTTTTCCCTTCTTTTAAGAGACAAAAAAAAGAGGGAGTTTTGTTTTGTTTGTGGTGCATGGGGGGGGTGAGGGGTAATGGGAGGAGGCTTTGCGACTTTGGGGTGTGTGACGGCTTTTATTTTGTTTTATTGTTTTAATTTTTATCTTTTTTTTAAATGAAAAGCACTTTGTGTTGCCTGATGGCATGAAAAGCGCTCTATAAATAAAGTTTGATTTGATTTGATTTGATCAAACTCTCCATCCATCCATCCATCCATCCATCCATGCATCCATCCATCCATCCATCCATCATCCATGCAACCAATCATCCATCCATCTATGCATCCTCCATCCATCCATCCATCCATCCATGCATCCTCCATTCATCCATCCATCCATCCATCCATCCATCCATCCATCATCCATCCATCTATCCCTCCATCCATCCATACATCTATCCATCCATCTCTACATCTATCCAACCATCCATCATCATCTGTGCATCCATCCATCCTTCCAAATCTCCAACCATCCATCCATCCAGCATCCATGCAACCATCCATCCATCCATCCATCCATCCATCCATCCATCCATCCATCCATCATCCATCCATCCATCCATCCATTTATCCATCCATCCATCCATTCATGCAAAAAAGTAATACCAGCAATCCTGATAGAAATGAAGAAAAAAAGAAAGGAAAATACTGACAGTAACAATGGCAGTTCTTGTCATCATTATTACCATCTCCAACATCACTGTCTCAGGCTGACTCAGGTCACCCACTGGCATGTCGGGGTTGTCCGTAATCTCACCCTGCTGGGGCAGGCCGGTCCGATCGGTGCAAGGCCCCAAGGGGTCATAACCCCTCCAAACGGCCGTGCCCCCAACAACAGGAGGCCAGACCAGAGAACTAGAAGACAAGGACCATGATGAGGCAACAACACCAGCCCCCTCGTCCACTGCACTTCCACTCACGGAGCTGCCAAGATCAGCCGACCCAGAATGGCCCCACCCTGCACGGACCAACAACCCAGCCCCAGCAGGACCCTCCTGGGACTCCCCGGCAGAGACGGGCCAAAAGAGTCCCGAGCCGATGGACTACTCCCCTCCATCCCAACCCCCCTCATTCAGTTTTGATATTGTTTGTATGATAGTATGTGATAATGTGTCTGAACCGGGAGCATTAAAAGACTGAAATGTTCAGTCCCACTGACCCTGTTCTCTTGTTTGTTTGTTTGTGTCCTGGCTGAAGGGATTTAAAAACGGCGTGGTGTCCAGGGTGGAGGATCCACACCCGCCACAGCTTTTAACCAAAGCAACAGTGTTTTCTTTCTGTTGATTGTTTTTTTGTTTTGGAGTTTTGAGAATGTTGCATTAATAGAGACGTTACATGAACGGGGGAGGTAGGTTGGGGGGCCAAAGATCTGCCCCCCCCCCCAGGAGAGCCTGGGGCTCCCCCCGCCCACCCACTCCCTCCAAGTTATGGAAATGTGAATCAGTGGATTCACATGCTATCTGTGGAGGTTAAAGGTCTGTGCAGAGTAAATTTTATAAAATAGAAATTGCATAATGCATCATCACAGACATGAGGCAAAATTTCCTGTTTTTTTTTTTTTTTACTAAAGCAGATAATTTTTCCATTGACATGAAATTCATAAATAGGTTTTAATCAGGTTCAGGCCTGGACTGAAGCGTCGATCCTCTTCTGTTTCAGTCACTCTGATGTAGATCTGCTGTGTTGGATCATCATCATCATCCAGTTTCAGCCAAGCTTTAGCTGTTAAACACATGGCCTCACATTCATCATCCCACCATCATTCTGCTTGATATGAGGTGTATGAGGTGTTTCTACTCCAATGTTTGCTGCTCCGCTTTAACTCCACATTGGTCTCTTCTGTCCTGAGGATGTTGATCCAGAAGTCTGCTGGTTTGTTCAGATGCAGTTTTGTGAACCTCTTTGGTGCTTTCAGGTTTTCTCTAATAAAAACTTTTAAACAGTCTTCTTCTAAATGTGATGTCGTGGATTTCTCTAAGACCATTGCTGATATCTTTTCCTCTTTGCATTGCGATAGCACCCTTAATGCTCCGGACCAGTAACACCTGCTTCTATAGAGGTCTGCAAAGCTGCTGATGATCAGTTCATGGATCATCCATCCATCCATCCATCCATCCATCCATCCATCCATCCATCCATCTATGCCTCCATCCATCCATCTATGTATCCATCCGTCTATCCATCCATCCATCCATCCATCCATCCATCCATGCATCCATCCATCCATCCATCCATCCATCAATGCATCCATCCATCCATCCATCCATCCATCCATCCATCCATCCATCCATCCATCCATCCATCCATCCATCCATCCATCCATCCATCCATGCATCCATCCATCCATCCATCCATCCATCTATGCATCCATCCATCCATCCATCCATCAATCCATCCATCCATCCATCCATCCATCCATCCATCCATCCATCCATCCATCCATCCATCTATGTATCCATCCAACCAACCAACCATCCATCCATCGATCCATCTATGCATCCATCCATCCATCCATCCATCCATCCATCTATGCATCCATCCATCCATCCATCCATCCATCCATCCATCAATTCATCCATCCATCCATCCATCCATCCATCCATCGATCCATCTATGCATCCATCCATCCATCCATCCATCCATCCATCCATGCATCCATCCATCCATCCATCAATGCATCCATCCATCCAACCATCCATCCATCCATCCAACCATCCATCGATCCATCTATGCATCCATCCATCTATGCATCCATCCATCCATCCATTCATCCGTCCATCCATCCATCCATCCATCCATCCATCCATCCATCCATCCATCCATCCATCCATCCATCCATCCATCCATGCATCCATCCATCCATCCATCCATCCATCCATTCAGATCATCAAATAAAGTTGATGATCTTTATTGTTTTTACACACAAACACATGACTAAAAGAGGGGTTACTAACTTTAGAGCACGACTGTTGTAACTTCCTTCTTTTATCTTTTAGAGGGAAGAAAAATCCAGATATCTGGAGTTGGTGGAGACCATAAAACATTTTACATATATAAATCAGGACAGTCTCTGAATTATTGATGCTTCTCAGTAACCGTGAAAGATTCATAACCTTTAAGAAAGAGATGGAGGAAGTCAACCGGTGTCAGACGCTCGTCTTTTAACATGCAACGCCACTGGTGGCCACTAGGAGCTCACTCAAACACCTCAACCTCCAGTGTAAACTTCTTTCACTAATATTTCCCCCTCAAATCATTTCAGCGCTAGTGATCCTTCTTAAAATAATTATGTAGTTCAGGAGAAGCCTGGCCTCCAGGACTCATACTTTTCGTCCAATCAGATTAAAAGTATCTCTCTCCGGTTCCACCCTCCTGGGCAAGTTTAAGGAGGATTACGGAGAATCATGAAATATTAACTGTAATGCAAAACCAGTTGATCAAGAACTTTTATCTTGAGGACACATCAGATATTCATGTTGCTCAGATCAGTTAGAATGATTTGAAATGTAAAAGTAGTGTTTAAACCCTGTGTTGATGCCTTCCAGAAAGCCTGCTGATGTTGGTGTCATTTAAAGCAAACTTACTGCATCTACGCACCAAATGTTTCAAGGGTTGTGGGACTCCCAGGCACGATCTTACAGCCTCAGCAGGTAATCGCACAGATAACTGTTTGTTTATCATCATTAATGGAATACAGACATGGACGAACGTAAAGGTACCCGTCTGCTAAAGACAAAGAAATCACAACTATTTCCAGAAGAACCTGAAACTGACAAATGTCAACAGATCCATCATTCGCTCCATGTTTCACACAAAGCAGACGTCGTTTTGATTCTTGATTTTACTGAATTTTTAACATAAACCAATGAAGATGGCGTGGGCAGAAATGATGATGTGCTGAATTTAATGTTCTGCTGTGCAGCTTTTAGAAGCTACCACAGCCAGCAGTGATCTCTGCAGCTCTCAGTGAGACTTCTGCACCGGCCAGCAGTTTGATTCTTCCTGAACAAACTGATCTAGATGTCTCAGGCCGATCCGTTTTTCATATCTCTCCACAGATGTTCAGCAGAATTAAGGTCAGGGTTCATAGAAGGACATTTAAGAATAGGTCACTGTCTTTTTATCGGACTTTCTCTGTGCTTGTGTGTTTTGGTCATTATCCTGTTGGAGGACTACTGGACAGTATGTCACGTTCTTTGATTCCTTAAAAGTCATGAGATTTAATTGTTTTATAAACATGTTAACGCATGTTGTTCACTAGCTTTTATTTTGAAAAGTCTGTTTCTGGCTGCTGCAGAACGAGAAGAGAACTGACAGAAAAACAGAAAAGCTAAAACAGACATGTAGAGCGGTAAAGTTACAGAACTTTAACATGGACATTTTCATTTTAAAGTTCTCCCAGACGGAGGATTCAACAGAAACAAGGTTATTTGTAGTTGAACTCATGGTTAAAAGTTTCTGCTGTTACCTCAGAAATTACCTGTTTTAATGTTCTGATTGTGGCTCAGGATTTTGTTGGTAGACTTTTTTTTTATTAATGCCCTGGCAGTGGCAATAGGCTTTATTTTATTTTACATTTTTTAAGATGAGATTTACACTAAATATGTGTTACTGACAATTGCTGATGTTAAAAGTGTTTGAACAACAAATGTTATGGCACTTTAGTTCATATGGCAGCAGAACATTTAAATAATAATAATTTAATTTTAATTACACTACTTTTGAATTCAATATTTGATTTTCCGTATACAATGCGATTAATCGCGATTAATCAGGGAAATCATGTGATTAATCGCGATTAAAATTTTAATCATTGCCCAGCTCTAATATATATATAAAAGTCCAAAGACCTCAATGAACTGAAACAACATCAACACAAATAAACCAAAATTCCTCCAGAACCATGAAGTCATTCAGGAAATGATTATTTCAAGTTAAAGATGAATCTACAAGTCGTTGGATCACGGAGGTGCTTGGTTCTGATCCACATGTTTCTTTTCTTTTTCCATTTTGGTTCGAGGAATTTCATCACATGTTGTTGTTCATCTGAGATTGTATTTGTCTCATGTAGACCAGCAGCAATCAGATCTTCTTCATGCTTTGGATGAAAAGGTTTATCATCATTGCTTTGTCGTGACATCTTTTCTACCTGCAGAGAGCAGAAGTTGTGGCAGTCACACACAATAAACCTCTCTGCTAATGATTCACCACAGCTGCTGTCGTTAAAAGTCAGCCTCCATCTTCAGAACACTTAAAGGTTAGGCACTTAGACTTTCTGCAAACAGAAACCCATGGAAGTGAGAAAAAGACTGGATGACTCATGAGATGACTTCCTAGCTCCTGGGTCTCCAGGTCCTTCGGCTGGTTGAACGTCTTTGAGCAGTGACGTCAGACGGAAGAAGTCAGGTTGTGTCATGAGATAATTGGATTTTAAATGATGGCTTGGTGATGGCAGTACTCTGTCTGGGTGGAGTTTGCATGGTTTTTTTTTCTTCAGATGCCTCATAGTTTAGACACGGATGACTGGGACCAGCCGACATCTTCTGTCCAGTCTCAACTAAAGGTAAAACATACCTTTCTACGCCTCAACTGAACCTCTCCTTGTACGAGGCTTAAATATCCTCTAAAGTCCCTCTGAATAATTTACCCAGAAAATGATGATGGTGGTGCTTTATTTTGAAAATTCACCCGACCCTCTTGTGGCGTCTGCTTCCTGCCGGCTCTGCTGTGTGTGAATTGATTGAGGTTAGCTGCAATCCACTGCCAAAATAGACTTTATGCACTGGGACGGCCCTAAACGGCTCCGCGGCGCCTCTGGTACAGCTGCTCTTATTGACCAGACCGAGGTACGCGGCGTATGAAGTAGGAATCAGCCTTCAGGGCTCAGTGCTGAATTACCTTCGTGAAGGGGTTTGTAATCCCTCCTCTTGTTTCGGCTGGCTGCATCCTGTCAATCATCAGCTGCAACAGCTCGTTAACATCTGCAGGCTTTCTCATTTGCATATTTATCCCTGCGCAGGTATTTCCTCTAGAAGTGTGAACTACAAGGCGACTCCATCATTTCTTCACCTATGTGTGCTGAAGAAAAATGTTCAGCTGTTGAATAGAATAGTTTTGCATCATATCTGTGAGATTTTATTATATATATATATATATATATATATATATATATATATATATATATATCTATATATATATATATATATATATATATATATATATTAGGGCTGTCAATTTCTCAAAATAATTAATCAGATTAATCGCATGACTGTCAATAGTTAATCATGATTAATCGCAAATTAATCGCATATTTTTATCTGTTCTAAATCTACCTTATACAGATCTTTTTCAAGTTGTATTACTCTTATTAATTCGAGTCCTGACTAGAACCAGGAAATACGACCATATTAGTCCAGTCCTGAGGTCTCTGGCTTCCTGTCACTCAGAGAATAGACTTTAAAACAGCTCTACTTGTGTTCAAGTCTCTTCAAGGCCCCAAAGTCCATCTCTGACATGTTAGATCCATATGAACCAACCTGGACTCTGAGAACCTCAGGTAGTGGTCTCCTGCTGGTGTCCAGAGTCAGGACTAAACAAGGTGAAGCTGCATTTCAGTTTTATGCTCCTAAAATCTGGACCAGTCTTCCAGAAGATGTGAGACAGACCTGAACTCTGACAATGTTCAGATCCAGACTGAAAACAGTTCTGTTTAGATGTGAAGATGATGACTGGAAGGATTTTATCTGCACTCTTCATTTTTAATTTAATTAATTAATTTTTTTATTAATTAATTTTATTTATTATTGATTATTTTTATGCTTGTATGGAATGATTCTATTTGCCTTCTTGTGATTTTATGCATCTGTAAAGCACTTTCAATTGCCTTGTGTACGAATTGTGCTCTACAAATAAAGTTGCCTTGCCTTGAGAGTACACAAATGCTCGCCTTATGCAAAATCAGGCAAGGTTTTAAAGCTGAACTTACCATTCAAAATAGTATCTTTTGTATCCATTTTTATCCCAGCTACTGCTAACGGAGGTTTGTTTACATCTGTCTGTCTGCGGCATGGACGTCGACATCAGTGCATGGCTTCCTGTTTTGACAGGACTACGGAGGACTACAGGACTACAACTACGGCGGGGCCCGAGGCTCATTAAACCTACTCTCCTCTCTACTATTGTACATCAACGGCCAGGCTAAGGCTCGCGTTAATCTCGCGTTAAAATAATTAGTTGCGTTAAAATTATTTTGCGTTAATCACGCGTTAATGTGTTAACTTTGACAGCCCTAATATATATATATTTATTTATTTATTTATTTATTAAGGGTGAGTATTGGCAAGGACAGACCTCGCAATACAATATGTATCATGATACTTGGGTCATGATACGATATTATTATTATATTGCAATATTCTACCCAGTTAATATCAAAATTAAAAGTAGAGAAGAAAAATCAAGTTGCTGTTTATGTTCATCAGATGATATTGATCATTCAGAGGACAAATTTAGTCAAAACTTTTTGCTTCAAAACAACCTATTTATTGTTTATTATTAGCGTTTTTGCATATTTAAGTAACCATTAGTAACCAATAAAAAAATCGATATTAGGAGCTGAAAAATCGATATTATATTGGGCGGCCAAAAATTGCGATATATTGACAAATCAATTTTTTTCACCTAATCTATATATATATATATATATATATATATATATATATATATATATATATCTATATATGTATATATATATATATATATATATATATATATATATATATATGTGTATATATATATATATGTATGTATATGTGTGCGTGTGTGTCTGTTACATAAGTCAACTAAATCAATACAATACACTTATGATTTTTAAGTAAATGAGACATGTTTTTGTTTTTTCAATTAATTTCATGATTTCTAAAATCCTCCAAGTGTAAAATGCAGAAAAATTCACTTACATATATAATAGCACTATTAATATTGTTGTCATATTGCGTAAATATACATACACACACACACATAGACACACACATATATGTTATGCATATACTAACAATAACTGTTGCAATTACTATCATCATTATTACCATCACCACCATTCAACTGCCCAGAGAAGAAGAAGAAGTTTCAAACCAGCGTTCCTCATAGAAAGACTGGAAGAGATTTGTTCATTTCTCTTCTACAGAACATCATGAAACCACTGAAGGGATCTGGAAGAACTTCAGAGTTTAAAGGACAATGGTGTAATTCCAAGCTGGACACCTGTGATCTCTGATCCGTCAGACGACTCTGAATTAAGAACATTCATTCGTTAATAAGTCTTGGAAACCTTTGTCAGTCATCACAATACTGAGATACATTCACAAATGACACTTCAAACTTTCCTGAAGGAGGCTGATATGAACCTTGTCCAGAGACAGCAGTGACGTCTCTGAGCTCGGACGCATCTGGGACGGACCATCATGCACTGGAAATGTGCCTCGGTTTTCAGATTTTTATCTCAGGTTTTGTGTCAAGATGGTTTGGTTTACTTTCAGTTTTACCTCATGATCAGATCCCGATCCTGACCGCCTCTTTATTGTCCTCTTTATTACTGAGTTCTCTGTTAGCATTAGCTCTGGTCCATAGGTCTGTCCCACAGCAGAGCTACGTTAACATGAGACAGTCACAGCATTGTATTAATATAATTAATAAAGTGACTTTAACATCACTAGCCTCACCTTATACCTAACAAAATAAATATCCAGGGTCATATATATTTGTAGACAACGAGGCAGGCTTATAGCTGGCTAGCGAGCTAGCCGGAATGCTAACAGAGAGATGTTTTCACTCATCACCCTCCCTGCTGCTAACTCATATTACTTTTACTTTCCCCACGTTCAGTTGCTTGTGTGGACGGACACAATTTAACCTGCAGCTGCATTTTTCCAGCGTTTGTTTTGGTTTTGGAAAGGGAATAAAAATTTCCCCTCCAAACGTTCTGGACACCTCGAGTCACTGTTGCAGGTCCCCAGTTGCAATATTTCACCATGGAGTTATTATAGTATAATATTAACACTGATGATACACATCAGAAAAATAGCGAATTAACACGGTCCTTAACGCAGGAGAAGCAAGTTTGTCCGACCTAGCAACAGTAACTAGGAAGGGGGCAGTGCTTACCGAAAGGTCAATTGTTGTAGGAAGGAATGACAACAGTGGTTAAAGCTTCACTGTCGCTGCTTTGTTTGGCATCCTGAAATAGCAACGGATGTGCAAAATATTAAGAAAATAAAGTGAAAGCTGATGAAGAAAAATCCCAAACATCTCTGGACTTTTTCAGAATCGTGCTTGTAAATGCATCCCAGACTCACGCAGTTTTTTTCCCTCCAAACGGATGTATTTCTGTATGTTTGCCTGCCTTATCTAACCCCTGTCTATCTTTGTCTCGCATGTCACTCGCTGTCTCTCCGTCTCCATCTCGCTCTCTCCCTCCCTCAGCACTCTTCCCCCCTCTGTTCCTCTGCGTCTAGCAGCCAGACACTCTCAATATAGCTCTGCTCATAAACACAGAGACAAAGAGAGACAGAGGCAGGCAGGGAGAGAGGAAGCCTCCTGTGACAGTAATAAAAACCAGAGAGCGGCAGGCGAGAGATGGAGATTGGGGTGAATGAGTGGGAGGAGAGCAGGAGAAAGGAGAGGACACACTCATGTCGTTCAGCCTACAGTGTGTGTGTGATAGAGCAAAGGGGGGGGGGTGAATCACGCAAAGCAGAATGATAAGTCAATGAGCAAGACAGTGGGAGGGAGAAAAGGAAGATGAGGATGGGGAAAAAATGCAAGAAATGACGCAAGAAAGCAGAAGAGGAAGCTGAGTAAAAAAAAATATTAGGCCGAGGTGAAGTGGTGAAAGGAGGAGAGAAGAAGCAGCTGAGGGAGAACGAGTCAGAGACAAACAGAATCAGAGCTCTCTAATGATTTAACCTCTCAGGTAAACAGGTGTCACTGCTGAGACACTTCAGACACCGGCGACAGTTTATAACACCTTATCCAGGAGCAATTATAATATCATTAACCTCCAAGTTGAAAAAAAAAAAAACATGCACAAATGCCAAATAGAAACCAACCAATAGAAACGCTCTCCAGATGGTACAACAGCGCTGACTCACTTCGTGATTCGCTCCTCTGGGTCTCTATCGTGTGACCATGTGACCTTCTCCTGGTGGCCATCACCGGAAAATAATATACAGACACACCTTAATGATGGTGCAAACCTCATTTTTTACTGACTGTCCCCATCCACACCTGGACATGCCACCTGAGGATAGACGTGCCACCTGAGCATGGAAGTGCCACCTGACATGGATGTGCCACGTAAGCATGGACGTGCCACCTGACATGGACGTGCCACCTGATGTGGACGTGCCACCTGAGCATGGATGTGCCACCTGACATGGACATGCCACGTAAGCATGGACGTGCCACCTGAGCATGGACGTGCCACCTGACATGGACGTGCCACCTGACATGGAAGTGCCACCTGAGCATGGATGTGCCACCTGAGCATGGACGTGCCACCTGAGCATGGACGTACCACCTGAACATGGACATGCCACCTGAGCATGGATGTGCCACCTGACATGGAAGTGCCACCTGAGCATGGAAATGCTACCTGAGCATGGACGTGCCACCTGACATGGAAGTGCCACCTGAGCATGGAAATGCTACCTGAGCATGGACGTGCCACCTGAGCATGGATGTACCACCTGAGCATGGATGTGCCACCTGAGCATGGACGTGCCACCTGACATGGAAGTGCCACCTGAGCATGGACGTGCCACCTGACATGGAAGTGCCACCTGAGCATTGACGTGCCACCTGAGCATGGACGTGCCACCTGAGCATGGACGTGCCACCTGAGCATGGACGTGCCACCTGAGCATGGAAGTGCCACCTGACATGGAAGTGCCACCTGAGCATGGAATGCCACCTGACATGGAAGTGCCACCTGAGCATGGACGTGCCACCTGACATGGAAGTGCCACCTGAGCATGGAAATGCCACCTGAGCATGGACGTGCCACCTGAGCATGGACGTGCCACCTGAGCATGGATGTACCACCTGAGCATGGAAGTGCCACCTGAGCATGGAAGTGCCACCTGAGCATGGACGTGCCACCTGACATGGAAGTGCCACCTGAGCATGGATGTGCCACCTGAGCATGGACGTGCCACCTGAGCATGGATGTACCACCTCACATGGAAGTGCCACCTGAGCATTGACGTGTCACCTGAGCATGGACGTGCCACCTGAGCATGGAAATGCCACCTGAGCATGGACATGCCACCTGAGCATGGACGTGCCACCTGAGCATGGACGTACCACCTCACACGGAAGTGCCACCTGAGCATTGACGTGGCACCTGAGCATGGACGTGCCACCTGAGCATGGACGTGCCACCTGAGCATGGACGTGCCACCTGAGCATGGATGTGCCACCTGAGCATGGACGTGCCACCTGACATGGAAGTGCCACCCTGAGCATGGATGTGCCACCTGAGCATGGACGTGCCACCTGACATGGACCACCTGAGCATGGAATGCCACCTGAGCATGGAAATGCCACCTGAGCATGGACGTGCCACCTGAGCATGGACTGGAGCATGTGCCACCTGAGCATGGACCACCTGTGGACCACCTGAGCATGGACGAGCATGCCACCACCTGAGCATGGACTGCCACCTGAGCATGGATGTGCCACCTGAGCATGGACCACCTGAGCATGCCACCTGAGCATGGACGTGCCACCTGAGCATGGACGTGCCACCTGACCTGAGCATGCCACCTGAGCATGGATGTGCCACCTGAGCATGGACCACCTGAGCCACCTGAGCTGAGCATGGACTGACCACCTGAGCATGGATGTGTGCCACCTGAGCATGGACGTGCCACCTGACATGGAAGTGCCACCTGAGCATGGACGTGCCACCTGACATGGAAGTGCCACCTGAGCATGGAAATGCCACCTGAGCCTGAGCATGGACGTGCCACCTGAGCATGGACGTGCCACCTGAGCATGGACGCATGCCACCTGAGCATGGACACCTGGACGTGCCACCTGAGCATGGATGTGCCACCTGAGCATGGACGTGCCACCTGAAATGGAAGTGCCACCTGAGCATGGAAATGCCACCTGAGCATGGACATGACCACCTGAGCATGGATGTGCCACCTGAGCATGGACGTGCCACCTGAGCATGGATGTACCACCTCACATGGAAGTGCCACCTGAGCATTGACGTGCCACCTGAGCATGGACGTGCCACCTGAGCATGGAAATGCCACCTGAGCATGGACGTGCCACCTGAGCATGGATGTGCCACCTGAGCATGGACGTGCCACCTGAGCATGGATGTGCCACCTCACATGGAAGTGCCACCTGAGCATGGACGTGGCCACCTGAGCATGGATGTGCCACCTGAGGGAATGCCACCTGAGCATGGAAGTGCCACCTGAGCATGGACGTGCCACCTGAGCATGGACGTACCACCTGAGCATGGAGTGCCACCTGAGCATGGACGTGCCACCTGACATGGAAGTGCCACCTGAGCATGGAATGCCACCTGAGCATGGACGTGCCACCTGAGCATGGACGTGCCACCTGAGCATGGATGTGCCACCTGAGCATGGACGTGCCACCTGAGCATGGACGGAATGCCACCTGAGCATGGACGTGCCACCTGAGCATGGATGTGCCACCTGACATGGAAGTGCCACCTGAGCATGGAATGTGCCACCTGAGCATGACGTGACCCATGTGCATGACGTGCCACCTGAGCATGGACATGCCACCTGAGCATGGACGTACCACCTGAGCATGGACGTGCCACCTGACATGGAAGTGCCACCTGAGCATGGAAATGCCACCTGAGCATGGAAATGCCACCTGAGCATGGAAGTGCCACCTGAGCATGGACATGCCACCTGAGCATGGATGTGCCACCTGAGCATGGATGTGCCACCTGAGCATGGACGTACCACCTGAGCATGGAAGTGCCACCTGAGCATGGACGTGCCACCTGAGCATGGACGTGGACCACCTGAGCATGGAGTGCCACCTGAGCATGGACGTGCCACCTGACATGGAGTGCCACCTGACCACCTGAGCATGGACGTGCCACCTGAGCATGGACGTGCCACCTGAGCATGGATGTGCCACCTGAGCATGGACGTGCCACCTGAGCATGGAAGTGCCACCTGACATGGACGTGCATGGAAGTGCCACCTGAGCATGGACGTGGAGCATGAGATGCCACCTGAGCATGACATGCCACCTGAGCATGACCTGTGGACCACCTGAGCATGGACGTGCCACCTGAGCATGGATGGACCCACCTGACATGGAAGTGCCACCTGAGCATGGACGAGCATGCCACCTGAGCATGCATGAGATGCCACCTGAGCATGACACCTGAGAAACCTGCCACCTGAGCATGGACGTGCCACCTGACATGGAACCTGATGCCACCTGAGCATGGAAATGCCACCTGAGCATGGACGTGCCACCTGAGCATGGACCACCTGAGCATGTGCCACCTGAGCACCTGAGATGACCTGCCACCTGAGCATGGACGTGCCACCTGATGGACATGGATGGTGCCACCTGACATGGAATGCCACTTGAGCATGAAAATGTGCATCCAAACCCATTTTGAGCGATCGGGTCAGACCTTGACGCTCTGTGTGCAAATAAACATTTACGATGCAAAACCCCAGACCTTCTTCCTGAGTGATCTCCTCTGAATCTGACCTGGAACGTGTCCAGACTGACCGCTGGCCACTTGTGATCACATGGATCAGGAAAGTCGTGATCAGAGCAGGCCCCCAGTTCTCAGCCTGTTTTAATTCCTGCGTACGTGCCCGGTGAGGACTCTACTTTGACTGGGCAGTAACACTAACGGGGATGTGGCCTGGTTCCATTTTAAAATGCTGTTCTGAAGCTAAAACCAACCTCAATCTGCAGCCTCCTTAAACTCCACGTCGTGCTGCATTCAATGTACCTGTTGGCTGACAGCGGTTGGGCTGCCCCAACTCTGTTAGTCCTCCCTTTAGTTTGAGCAGCGCTTGTTGCCTCAACTCGCCGTGTGGCCAAATGGCGCAGAGCGGTACGAGACTTAAAATTCACTCAGTTCTTCTCATACGGTGAGCCTCTGCTATGTAGACTGTTTCAGTTTTAACCTGTTTGACTTTAACAGTTGGAAATAAATTACTAAATTGCTTTAAAGAAAAGAAGAGAAAAGGTCCCCATGTGACTGTAATGGTGTTTTCAGGCAGAAAGAGAGTCTAGTGACTGGATGTGTCATGTGAATATGCGTCTTTATTTAGCCGATGGCCTCCAATCTCCCATTAACCTTGAGCATCACAGGCTTGTAAGACAGGAAGGTGCGAATGGCTGGCAGACGGAGAGAAAAAGATGAAGAGTGTGAGAGAGGGAACACAACATCGTAATTACCGGCTACACGCTGACTGGCAATCACAGCCTCCCTCTTGCTCGCTGGTGTTTCTTCCCTGCATCCTTGTATCCTGCAGACCTCCGACGTCTCCTCCGCTCTTCCTTCCTCTCTTCCCGTCGTACCTGCGGGGGGGCTGAGCAGCCCTGTGCAGGCGGGATGCAGCGTTCTGCATGAGCGCCCGCTGGGCAGCTATCGACGTCCATGCACACTTTTGTTATCGGGCATCCACTTCCTGCGCCGGACAGACAGCTCCTCAGCTGAGCTCAGAATAATTACATCCCTGAGAATGCAGACGCCTCAGGCCAGGTGAGAAAAAGTATGTGAACCCCCTTGGATTGAGCTGATAGGACACACGCGATCTCAGCTTCTCATGCCTTTAAACATTAGAGCAAAAATAAGTGAACCCTAAGAGCTGAACCTTTTTTGGCAGCAATGACTTCCATGAGCTCTTTCAGTCGTCACCTGCTCAGGTGGACTCCAGGCGCTCCTCAAGCTCCTCCCCCTTTAACCTCCAAATGACCACTTTGCAAGTGTAATGATTTAAAAAACTAATTCTCATGATTTTGACAACAAAATCAAGCAATTCTGAACAAGTCACGATTTTAGTTGTGATTTTGCTAAATTTTTGACTTTACAGAAGTATTTTCAAAAGTAACAATTTTACAACAAACAGTTGGAAATTCTGGAGAAAAACAGCAGTTTTGTAAATTTCATGATTTTACGAGAAAAAGATCTGATTTGATGTTAAAAGCTGTGACTTTGTGAAATTTAAGATTTTAAGACAAAAATGAAAAAAAAATTGCAGGTATATTATATTATATTATATTATATTATATTTTATTATATTATATTATATTATTTTATATTTAAGCGGTCAGTTAACCGACTGGAGCAGCTGCACTTTGACAAACTTCAGGCCTGCAGCCGAGCCTCTCTTTTTCCTTCCATGGACGTCCAGCCCGTTCAAATGCTTCTGCTTCTCATGTTTCTCAGTTCCAGTGACGTCCTCCAGCCCTCAGCTGTTCCTCGTGGGTTCTTCTTTACCTCAGTGACGATTCTGCATTGTGTCATCGGAGCCATCTTGGCTGGTCGTTCACTTCTGGACCAGCTAATGGAGATAAACTAATAAACTGATGAGTTTATGTCTCTTTCCATCCTTCAGCAGATCAACCACTTGTGATCATGATGAGATTTCTTTTTCAGAGTTTTATAACATTTAGTGGCACATTAATGCAGAAAACCAGTTGGGGTTCACAGACTATTTTCTTCCAAGATTTACATGTCCACATCAGTGGTGCATCAGTGGTGAAATGGCGTGACCCTTTGGGCTGTTAAAGACGGACAGGGTTTTTCAGCGTGATTGGCATGTGTTGAGGCAAAGCTTCCAGACGCCAAGCTGCCGCAGGACTGCAGGAGAAAAGCGGCGAGGAGCCAGGCTGGTGTGCTCTACCTGAGGTTTGATCCTGGATTCAGCGCCTGGTGCTACAGTGGAGGTGTTCAACTATTCATGAGCGGAGAAGCTTCCCGTTAACTCTGACAGGCAGCTGCTGCTTCCTGCTGCAGGGTTGGAGACGGAGTGAAGGGAAGAGTTGCTGTAGTAGCTGCAACTCAGCTCCTGTTTCCACGTAGAGCGTCTTGACTCTGACGATGTTGTGAGGTGGACAGATAAACTGGACTGAAACAGTTAACGTCTTGATCTGTGATCGTGACGTTGACTGATTCTGTCTCACAGAAACTCGTCTGCGCCAGACGGATCATGTTGGTATTAATAAGTCAGTGCCTGCTGTTTAAAAATGTAAATCCTTGGAAGCATAGGCTGAGGAGGCTGAGGAGGCTGAGGAGGACGAGGAGGATGAGGAGGATGAGGAGGATGAGGAGGATGAGGAGGACGAGGAGCGGGAACGATCTCCCTCCCACATGTATTAATGAGGCTGAAAGCAACATCAGTTACAGGACTTTTATCACCCATAGTTGAAATGAGGCGAAACCACTTCTCTTCGTCGTGGTGTATCGGTCACCTGGTAAGGAAGCTTCAGAGCTTCCTTACCCTCTCCTCCTCTTTCCTCCTCTTTCCTCCTCTTTCCTCCAGCTCCTCCTCCCCTGGTTGGAACTGGTTTTCCTGGACCTGATCACCTTCACCTGAGACTGATGACTTCCTGTCAGCATGTGAACTCTCAGTGGTAGATCGTCTCCTCTGTCCTCCTCTCTTGTCCTTGTTACGCTCCCTGATAAACATTTACTACTTCCTGTTAATTCCCCATCTGACCTGGGGGGGCGCTATTTCAGTTAACAGGGTATGTCCTAACTTCACCAGGAGAAAGATGTTTCAGTTGAGCCACTGATCATTAATCAATCCATCCATCTATCCATCAATCCATCATCCATCCATCATCCATCAATCCATCATCCATCCATCATCCATCAATCCATCCATCTATCCATCTATCCATCCATCATCTGTCCATCATCCATCAATCCATCCATCCATCCATCAATTCATCCATCCATCCATCATCCATCCATCTATCATCCATCCATCCATCATCCATCCATCAATCCATCCATCCATCATTAATCAATCCATCCATCCATCATCCAACCATCCATCCATCATTCATCTATTCATCATTTATCCATCCATCCATCCATCCATCCATCCATCTTTAATCAATCCATCCATCATTAATCAATCCATGCATCCATCATCCATCCATCCATCCATCATCCATTCATCATTAATTAATCCATTCATCCATCCATCCATCCATCATTAATGAATCCATCCATCCATTCATTAATCCATCCTCCATCCATCCACCATCCATCATCATCAATCAATCCATGAATCCATCCATCATCCATCAATCCATCCATCCATCATTAATCAATCATCATCCACTCATTAATCCATCATCTTATTATCCATCAACTATCCATCCATCCATCACCCATCCAGCCATCACCCATCCATCCATTTTTCATCCATCAAACTATTCATCCATTTATCTATTTATCTATCTATCCATCCATCCTTCCATCTTCCATCCATCAGTCTATCATGTGAAACTGTCACCTTGATGCTGCAGAACTGTAAACTGTTCAGAAAAGCTCAGTAGGAGGAGTGGAAGGTGACACCAGAAGAATGAAATTGAATTTGCATATATTGTTGTCTAACTTCTCACTAACTCTTGCTCTGGGCCTGTTACCACCTTTACTCCCACACACCTGAGTTTCTCTCTGACTCCTCCCCTTCACAGAGCTGAAATGAGTTTATTTTAATCAGACGGTCTACCGTGTAAGTATGATGAGGATCTGAATGAACGGTTTACTGTGGTCCAGCTGTCCCGTATTGATGATATTTAGAGTTTTAAGAGCGTTCAGTCTACCATATATCTGCACAGTGACAGTTATGAGCGCATCCTTCCATTGTATGCCTATACTTCACTCAAAATACCTTGTTTATGTTTTTTTATTGGCTATTTTTTAACTTTTATCAGCAGCTTGCTTCCACCTCTGCGAGTCACAAGAACTTCCTCCAGGATCACTCAGAATCATCGGCTGCATCCATTTTTCCATCGATGCTCCTTTAAGGACTAATGTTTTTAAAGTAAATAAAACTGAAACTGCCATCTGTCGAGTTACCTGCTGAAACATGTTTTCACGCTTTATATTCAGGATCACAACAGGATACGGTTCAGCGTAGAAGTGTGACAGGATGAGACAAATGCTTCCAGGCCACCGTGGCGCCAGAATGAGATGACCCTGACTTAGTTACCTCTGCTTGATGATGTCATCATTTGGAGCCTTCCTATTGGCTATTACTCCTCGGTAACCCGGTTTACTGGTACCAGTGGAGTGCTCCCAACTATTTTACCTACATGCCAATGTGAAATATTACAGCATGTCCTTTAAGACAAGTGAAGGCTGTTTGAGCGACAACAGCACATTCCCTCGATAGACTTCCTGCTGTCCAAACACACCGCAGGCACAGAGGACGCCTCGTGTGATGCAAAAAGAATGATGGGAAATTGATGTGTTTTTGTTTATAGCGAGTCAGAAATGGTAGACGAGTCTCCCTGGCTGGTTTCTTGCCATGAATATTGCATGTATTTGTACATATGCACAAGGACGAGTGGAAACTGCAACACAGATGAGCTGAGGAAGAGAGAAGCGTCCGCTGCAACGCTCTGGAGGATTTACACGCTGTGTGGTCTGAACCGCTCATTTTTCAAGGAAAAGAAAAAAATTCTTCGACTGCATGGCCCGAAAATGAAAGAGGGAGGAGATGATGACCTGTTCAATGTACAGCAAGGATGTCATCCAAATCTAGTTTAGAAAAAAAAAGGCAGGATGCTGTGATTTCCAATTTTTCATGAACCCATATTTTCTTTAGAATATGAAACTTAAAAAAAATACTTAAATTCAGGAAATGATCCAATTTTTTTTTTTAAAGTCATTTTGAATTTGGTTGTAGACTTCAGCATAATCCCACGACCCTGAAGAGGACTGGAGCAGATATGATGGATGGATGAATAGATGGATGGATAAATTATGAATAGATGGATAGATGGATGGATTGATGGATGGATGGATGAATGATGGATGGATGTATGTATGGATGGATGAATGATGGGATGGATGGATGGATGGATGGATGGATGGATGGATGGATGGATGGATAATGGATGGATGGATTGATTAATGATGGGTGGATGGATGGGTGGAAGGACTGATGGATGAATAATGGATGGATGTATGTATGTATGGATGGATGGATGAACAATGGAAGGGTGGATGGATGGATAGATGGAATGATGGATAGATGGATGGATGGAAGGATGATTTGATGGATAGGTGGATTGATAGAGGGATGGGATGATGGATGGATGGATTGATTAATGATGGGTGGAAGAATGGATGGATGGGTGGATGGATGGATGGATGGATGGATGGATAATGGATGGATGGATGGATGATGGATGAATGATGGATGGATATACATATGGATGGATGGGTGGATGGGATAATGGATGGATGGAGGGATGGATGAACAATGGATGGATGGATGGGATGATGGATGGATGGATGGGATGATGGGTTGATGGATGAATTGGATGGACAGATGGATGGATACATAGATGGACAGGATGATGGATAGATGGATGGATGGATGGATGGAAGATGGATGAATGGATGGATGGATGGATGGATGGATGGATGATGGATGGATGGATGGATAGATGGATGGATGGATGGATGGATGGATGGATAATGGATTGATTTCAGTTCATTTCAGCTGCCAGTCTTCTAGCCATTCTCAGCCATGAATCCATTCTTTTGTAATCGATGCAGTAGGTGAAGTTGGTTGAGTCTGAACTGAGAGTTTGCTGATTTGGAGCTTCCATGGAGGTATGACACAACTGCATGATCTAAAATTGTTTTTGCTATAGATATTGCTGCTAGAAATAGTTCGTTCCTCTAACCTGCTTTAAGATTCGATCATATATTGTCAGTCAGTTTCCAACAAGCCTCCCTAGACACCCCAGAATGTTCCAAACATGGTTTCCTTCGGCCCACATTCGGCCTCCACTGATGGTGTCATCTCACCCATCCACCAGACATTCATCTAATCTAACGGTCCATGTCAGGTGGGGGTTTGGACCACAGCTGTCTGTCACAGTCCCAGACTAGACCTGAATATGTCTGCTACCTGGGTCCTTTCTCATCCCGGTGGACTGAAGAACTGAGACATCCTTCAAAATGATGGACATCCAGGTCACACGGCGAAGAAAATAGACGATGGAGATGATCGTTGGGACTGCAGACCATCTATTCAGACACTTCTGTGTCTGCTTCTGGCTTTCACTTCAGTCCAGTAGTTCTAGATTAAATTAAAGTAAAAATATGTAAAGCTTTAAAAAAAAAAAACAAATAAAGTTAAAAGAAAAGGGTTCTTTGTAAGAAATCACAAATGTGTGGGGAGCTTCATTCTTGTTCAGGATAAAATATTCTATTAAATCTTTTCTCTGTTATTGAAGGTTTTGGCCGGTCTGCACGTATCTAACTGTCTCAGACGAGCTTCTGGAAGCTCCTCAGACATGACAGTTTTATTTGAAATCGTATTGATTAGGTGTGCATCCATACATGTGGGAACCAGCGGGTCTCTACCTGTTCTGGAGTTTCTTTAAGTTGATTTTTCTGACTTTAAGGCTTCAGGAAGGAAACTTGAAACTGTGTTTTCCCCTAAGTTGGCAGGTTTTTTTTGGAACGTTAACTTAAAAAGACCACTTTTGTGTTTGTTTTATGGAGAATATAATGGATCTCATACCAATGCTACTGTCAGTTATCACTCTGTTTTCCTCCTTTTCATCTTTTCTGTCGTCTAATAACAGTGCTGCCGCCGTATATCCAGACTTTCCCTTCTCAGCCGGCATTATTACAGATTTCACCCCTTTGTGACCTCAGCTCCAACAACGGTGCATAAAGGACCAAGATCCTTCCTAGTTTCTGACCAGGTGCATGTGCGTGTCACCAGTCCCACCCAGTTAGAATAATAATAATAATAATAATAATGTCAGACAGTAAAACTCACCAACAATTAGAGGTGTGAAAATCAATTTGGTGATATATCGCGATTTTTGGCTGCCCAATATGATATCGATTTTTCAGCTCCTAATATCGATTTTTTTTACAAAGCTGTCAGTATGTTGTCATGGTTACTTAAATGTGCAAAAACACTAATAATAAACAATAAATAGGTTGTTTTGAAGCAAATAGTTTTGACTCGATTTGTCCTCTGAATGATCAATATCATCTGATGAACATATACAGCAACTTAGAGGTCTTCACGCACTTTCATGGACCCGAACCCAAATGGACCCATGAAAATTCGACCCGAAACTGAACCGAACCAAGCTATTATCATAAGTTTGGGAGTCCAAACCTGAATGGACCCACAATATTTGGACCTGGAACCGACCCGACACGAGTCTTTAGTTTCCAACCATGAACCGAACCGAGTTACCAGAATAGAACCGAGACAATACAGCCCAAAGTTTCTCATGTTAAAAATTGTCTAGCGTTGAATAAAACTTGATTTTCATACCTAAAGTTGTCTTCTTCTACCGGTTCAGTTGCTACATAGGCTACATGATGGAAACAACAATAAATCCACATCGTTATTTTCTTTGTGGATACAGATGCTATTGGTAGCAGCTGCTAACGCTAATAGCCTACACTGGTCAGGATATGCTGTGAATATGTTCTCTCATCCAGCGTTGTCATGTTGGCGATCTGTAGTGCTTCACAGCTGCCTGGCAAACCTGTAATAACACGCTACGGCAGGGTTAATCAATTAAAATTCTAATGGGTCCAGTCACTAAAATTTCTTCTGTCACAAGGTCCAGACCACACATCTCTCTTGCATCACATACCATGGCATATATAGCCTGTCCATGTTAATCAAAAGCACATCATATATTTCCATGTCATTTCAACATTTATTTTTTGTGTTCACATTGAGACACGTGCAGCTAACAGTGAACTTGAGGCCTGCATTACAACTAATAAAAAATATTTCTTTATAATAAAATCAAAAGTGCCTCTTCCTGAAATAATGCAAATAAAGTTTTTAGAAGTGCCTTTTCTCTTCATATTTTCATCTTTCCCTTAATGAAAACAATTAGCCCAACAATGGTGTCAAATTAAAACAGCTGAGGAGGTATTGAAGGCCAACTTTTTATGAACTTATTTAATTCAATTCAATTCAATTTTATTTGTATAGCGTCTGTTATAATGTCAATTGTCTCTAGGTGCTTTACAGAGACCCAGATCATGATCCTCGAGCAAATATCATTAACTAAAAATTATAATATTCAATCCAATCAATGATAATGGCAAGTAAAAAAACTCCCACAGAGGCAACCTTTAAGCCAAACAGTGGCAAGAAAAAACTCCACTTTAAGAGGAAGAAACCTTGGCAGGACCTGGATCATATGGGGGGAACTTCCTGATGAAGACCAGCCGGCCAGAGAAAGAAAAAAGGGAAGACAGGACAGAGAGAGGAGGGCACACAAATGACTAAATATAATGACCATATAAATATAAACAGATGGAGATAGCAGCACTGGGATGAGATGGCCAGGTTGCCAATCACCTCACCAGTAAGCACCCCAAATACAAGTGAAACTCAGTCTGCAAAGTTTCTGCGTTGGCCGGGAATCGAACCCGGGTCAACTGCTTGGAAGGCAGCTATGCTAACCACTATACCACCAACGCCTGCCGCACATGTGATTACTCAAAAAGTTGTGGATGGATTTTGATTAAATTTTCAGGAGTTATCGGAAATGTGAAAAGGAAGAACTGATTTAATTTTGGGTGTGATCCAGAAGAAATCCTGGATTCTGGATCACTTTCAAATTTTCAATAATTGTTGCCCTTGGTGGAGGTCGGCGCTCTCCCAGTGCTTTTCTAGTTTACCATGTAACACTGTCGCACTGGGCCCGAAGCGCGTTGATTTTCCGTGCTCTCCCTTCAGACTTTGGTGGAAAGATTTCGTCAAAAAACTTGTGTTTGGTCTTGTAGTGGCGCTTGATATTCCCGCGTTTGATTAATGCCACTGTTTCACAGCATATCAGGCGTAACGGTTTACCACTGCTGGTCGGAACGATAAACTCATACTAGTTCGTCCACTCAGTTTTGAAATGTCGATTTTCAGCACAAACCTTATACAACTTCGAGCATGCCATGTCTTCTTCTCTCTTGTTTGTTTCTGAAGTAAACGAATTTCAGTGGCTCTCAGAGCTGTCGGCTGTAAACGGTTGGTGATTGCCACAAATGACTAGTTTACCTGCGCTCACGGTTTTCCCCGGGCACTGGGAAAAATTTGAGCTATGTATTTTGAGGTATTTATGTGGCACTGATTACTGGTCCGGACAGAACCTTTACATGGTCCAGATCCGGACCGAGGTCCGCCATTTGGTGATCCCTGCGCTACGGCAGCACGATTGTTTCATGACAAACATACCACGTTAATTAATAATCATTTAACTGCCCCGAGTCCTGACATTAGCTGCCACCGCCAATATCTTTACCTCTCTCTCTCGAGTAAACGCAGACCCAGCCTGTCAGAGAGCACCGACCGGTCCTGAGACTAACTGTACAGATTCAGACCCGAACCCGGAGTCACATCTTTTGAATGGACCCGAGACCCGATTCGGGTCGGGTCGGAACCTCGGGTTTTCGGGTTGTCGGGTTGTTCCGAAGACCTCTACAGCAACTAGATTTTTCATCTCTACTTTTAATTTTGATATTAACTGGGTAGAATATCGCAATATATCGTGCTATCGTGATAATATCGTATCGTGATCCAAGTATCATGATACATCTTGTATTGCGAGGTCCTTGCCAAGACTCACCCGTGCGTGTAACACAAATACTCAGAAGTCGGTCATAAGCTTTAATGGCGATCAATGGTGGGAGAGGGGAAACAACGACTAGACCTCCAGACCAGCAGGGGGCACTAGAACGCAGAGGAAACAACCTCATAACTGAGATCAGAGAAAATGGGAGGTGTTTGATCTGAAAGGAGCAGGTGAGTTTGGTGTGACAGGAACCAGCGGAGGTCAGTTGCTCGCTGAGGGACCTCTGGTTGGTTCAGGGTCACGTCGACTCCACCGTCGGTTTCTACGTCATCGAGAAAAAACTAGGCCTGGGACAAAAATTCGATTTTTATATTAACCGTGATTTTTTTTCCTGGGGATTTTTAAAAGTCGATTCTCGTACAAGAATCAACCCCCCCCCCCGACCGACAGTGGCATATAAAATTAACTTCAGCGTCTCGCTTGAAACAGTTTTTGTTTTTGACTAAATTCCCATTAGTGATCTGAAGTGATGAACATTCCAGAGCGTCCTTCTGAAATTATGCATGCAGAGAGCTTTTCTGCTCAGAGAACGACTCCCCCACAGGTCAGCCGGCTTCCTGACTTTCTTTTGACTTGTGTGAATTATTTATGTTCCAGTATATTAGTCTGCGAGGCAAAATATATGTGGTAGAAAATGTGAAAAGAAGGCAGGGGTTCATGTGAGGACATGAGGACGACATCATGTCAGTAGCCCACCTCCAGACCGTGACTCGCCGCGCATACGCGCGTCATACACGTCATGTGTCGGTGTTTGGAAGGTTATTTCTCTAACCCGGATAGACCTACATGATCTTATTCTTCTGTGCATCGTAAATATCACCCATCGCATGTCCAAAATTCACATCGGGTTATTTTATTTCAGTAGTGATTATTCATTTTCAGTTTCCTTCATAACAGCGGGGGAGCTGAACATGGAAAATCAGCCTTGCTCATGAGCAGATGTGCTCAGACTCGGAGTTGAACCTGCTTCCAGAACCCCTGAACATGAGTCCAGATCTGACAGCTCTGGGATCGTCAAAGTGAGCTTCAGTGATGGCTGCTCTGGTAGAGGAACATGTTTAGGTGGAGGCAGTGTGATGGTGTGGGTCAGCACCTCCCTCACCGGAAAAACAAGGCTTGTCATCATAGGAGGCTACCTCAGAGAGACGTCCAGACCACCTCCAGAATCTGGGAGTGGACAGGACGGATGTCCAGTCCCGACCTCAACCCCATCAATGACCAGCTCACGCTGGCCGACTTGCAGCAAATGCTGGTTAAGGAACATGATGTCATCTCACAGCAGTGGTTGGTGACCAGGATGAGGATGAGGAGCCAGACTGGTGACCAGCATGAGGAGGAGGAGGAGCCAGGATGGTGACCAGCATGAGGAGGAGGAGGAGCCAGGCTGGTGACCAGCATGAGGAGGAGGAGGAGGAGCCAGGCTGGTGACCAGCATGAGGAGGAGGAGTCAGGTTGGTGACCAGCATGCGGAGGAAGAGGAGCCAGGCTGGTGACCAGCATGAGGTGGAGGAGGGGCCAGGCTGGTGACTAACATGAGGAGGAGGAGGAGCCAGGCTGGTGACTAGCATGAGGAGGAGGAGGAGCCAGGCTGTTGTAGCTGCGTACGGTTCTTCCACATGCTGCTGAGGCTCCTTCTTGTTACATGAATACATTTAAATTGTTTAATTGCTGTTTAAATGTTTATTGGTTTTGGTTGAGGAGATCAGGGGTTCAAATCCTGGTCACGGCAGTGGTGATATCCAGATCAAGATCTGCAAATCCTTCATGGGTACAACCCTCATCCTCAGCTCTGCTGCTCATCTCACAAATGCACGTTACTGACAAATGTGGATCCATCTAAAAGGGAAACAAACAAGCTTTCTAGGAGTCATTACCAAGAAGCACTGTTACTAAGAAATGATCAACTAAACACTAACTTCCTTATTTTTTGTGCATAGTTTATATTATTGCTACTAGTTTGAGAAGTCGCAGCCAGGTGGTGCTGATCATCAGACCTCGATGGATGGACCATCAGCAGGTGTGCAGGACTTTACGAAAGCGGATGCTTTGGCAGTTTACTGATGTGCGTCAGAACAATGCGAAGAGGAAATGGAAAATATTCAAGACAGTTGTCAGTCTTCTGGGGAGTGAATGTCCCAGCAGATGTACCTTAAGGTCAGGCGTGCAATGCTCAGAGAAATGCCACCAAAAGCAGGAGCTCCATCTCAGAGCCTACAGCCTCTCTGATGATGTTCAAGTCCATGACAGCACAATCAGAAGTAGGGGTGTGAAAAAAATGGTTTTGGCAATATATCGCGATTTTCAGTCGGCCAATATAATATCAATTTTTAAGCTCCAAATACTAATGGTTACTTAAATGTGCAAAAACACTAATAATAAACAATAAATAGGTTGTTTTGAAACAAATAGTTTTGACTATTTGTCAATTTAATATTAACTGGGTAGAATATCGCAATATATCGTGATATGATAATATCGCATTGTGACCCAAGTATCATGATATATATTGTATTGCGAGGTCCTTGCCAATACTTGCCGCTAATCAGAAGAGGACTGAGCAGGTTCAGTTTGTTCGAAAGGGTTTGCAAGAGAAAACCTCTTCTGTCTGAAAAGAAACATGGAAGTGTGACTGAGGTTCTCAAAACTGCATCTGAGCAAACCTCGCGACCTCTGGACAGATGTCCGATGGACAGATGAGACCAAAGTGGAGTTGTTTGACCTTGATGCCCAGCGCCATGTTTGCTAGTAACCAAGCGCAGCATTTCAGCGACAGCAACGCGTCATCTCCCCTGTCGAGCACGGCAGTGGAAAGGTGGTGATCTGGGGTTGTTGACGCTGGTGTAGAAAGGAGCTCATGGTTGACTCAATGACTGTAGGCTGACCAGGTCTAAGAGGTTAAGACTGGTGGACACTGGATGATGGAAACCACACCAGCATATCTACATGAGTCTAAATATATAGAAGAATCAAGGCTTTGGAGTTCAACATACATAAAAGGAAAAGTCTTGTACACTATATAGAATATAAGAGCAGGAGCATGTGGAGGACCATCCAGGCTGAGCTGGGTTACTGTCAGCGAGGGGAAAGACGTCCACGCACACATACGTAAGTGCCAGTATCTTGGCAACAGCAGCGGTCGGGTCATTGGCAGGGGTGCCAGACGGCTGCAGGGGCAGACGAGTCAGAAATCCTCACATGCTGGTAAACGCACACACATGCACACGCACACACATGCATGCACACGCACACACTTGCACTCACACTCAGACTTGGCCGGCTCTTCTTGATCCAGGTGCACGCTTGGCACTTAGAAAATACAAACTGGTAGAAGAAGGGTGACGAGGGTATAAATATAGAGAACTGGCACAATGTATGAGAACATATACAGCATCTCAGGTTAAAAGTGATCCCTCGCCAATTTGCGCTTTAAGTTCTGCGGTTTTAGTTATTTGCTGACTTTTTTTTCGAAATATATATTACTAAAAAAAAAATCAAGAAAAAAATTGCAGAAACATAACAGGCTGGTCCCCATTAACTGCGAAAAATAAGGGACCACTGTAGTTAAACTTTATAGTTTGAGTGGTTTTTGTTTAGTCTTTTCACCTGGTGATTTTGCCATGTGTACATCAGTGACCAAAGACAAGCCAATGATTGGGACAAGAGCCGCTTGTCTATTGTCCCAACCATTGGATGCAAGCCCACCCTAACAGGGTTAGGGTCCCAATCATTGGACCCTGACCCTAACTCTAACCCTAACCCTAACCCTAGCCTGGGACTAAAAAAGCTTATTGGGCATGTAAATGAATCGAGAAAAATTTAATGAATGCATATCTATGAAAAGCACATATAGTAGATTCTAGATTTGAAATTTCATAATTTTAGCTTAAAAATTACGTGTTCTATAGGATTTTTTTCTAAATTTCATAAAAAGCGATTGGAAGCGCAAAATTCAAATCGCGTAAAATCATTCGGTTTTAAAAGCCACAGAGGGGCGGGTATAAATAGGACTGTGAAATTCTAGTTCATTCATTGTTGCTCAAGCCAGGAAACTTGTTGGAATTTGAACCTGAAGACCAAGCCATTTTTTTTGATAGTTTAGAGTGTGCCAGGCCTGAAGAAGACCTTTTTAGATCGAAACGTTGCTGTGGCACACTTCTTTCTTTAATTTTAGATTAAAAACAATTCTTTTTTTCATTTCATTTCATTTATTTTTTAATTTAAAATAAATCATTTAATTAAATGTAATTTTTTTTAAAAAAGGATAAAACATGTCCATGCAGAACGGGGGGTAGATGGTGGTCCATTTCGAGAGGTGCGGAGGTCGTCCTCGTGCACCTCGTTATTTTCAGGGTCCACCACCACCCCAACAGACTTTTTCATACTCATATGGGGGTGGGGGGGTAACGCTGGGGGATGGACCGTGCCCGTCCCTCCTCCTGCATGAGGGGAGGTTGGGTTCAGTCTCCTGCCCCGAACCCCTAATCCTAACCCTACCCTAACCCTTAAGGGCTGTGTATACTCTCGCGTCAATGTGTCGCCATCAGCTTGTGGCAGAGATGTCGCAGACACTTTTGATTTATACTCGCGCGGTCTCCACTATGTTATTCCAAGCCACAACGCGAGAGGGACGATCAGTTTGAAAAAGTCCACCAATACTGCCGTACTTTTTGGGGGCTTAATTCATCATGCTTCTTAAGGGTTGTGTATACTCTCGCAGCAATGTGTCGCAGTTATCTTGTCGCCGGTATGCCGCAGTTATTTTGGATTTATGCCCAAACGCGGTCTCCACTGTGTTATTCCAAGCCACAACGCGAGAGCGACAATCACGAACAAGCTAAACTTACTAAACTTCTCTCTTGTGTTTTTTCCACTTCCTCACCGTCTCGGCTGTATCCAGACCCACATTCATCGCAATCTCCCTCCATGAATTACTAGAATATGTGCTGTCTTTGTGGTGTGGAGAACCAGATTCGTACATATGTGGGTACTTCCTCATTTCTTCAATGACGCGCTCTTTTCTATGCGGATGTAGAATTGACCAATCAGAGGCTTCCTTTCGCTCCTCTCTCCTCCCCCTCTTCACACTCTCTGCGTAGAGTTACTTTTTTGGAGAGGTGCACGGGAGTCTCTGCGTAGTGTCTGCGTAGGGTGGGGGGGCACCTCTGCGTCATCTGCGTAGGTGACGCAGACCCTCAGACACCTTCCCGGTACTGGCCAACCCTCACCAGGCACGCTCAGTCCTCAACCAGGTCTGGAGTCCTGGGGTGAACATGTTTCAGCCCCGGCACATAGACAGCAACTCTCCCACCAAGGCTTCACCACTTCCCGGGACCTCAGACATTCATCACTTTGTCCAGAGCTTGACCCGTTTTAAAGTGTGGCCCAGCGGGTCCAGCTAACGTCAGTCAGAGGGCTGTTGCTACCAAAGCTTTCTAGAATACCGTCACTCATGTCAACCAGTCAATTTTATTCAAGCTTTTTACTTTTTTTTTTAGTTTTTCACCAAAGTTACCTTCGTCCATAACTTTGGTTTTTGGACTAGTCTTCGTCGTGGTTTGGAGGCTGTGCTGCTTTGTTCCAGCACCAAAAAGATCTCATCCATCTTCTCCTAACAACTCCAGACCTGTAGCTCTAACATCTCACATCATGAAGGTCCTGGAGAGACTTTTATTGGTCCACTTGAAGAAGCAAACCAGCTCCTTCCAGGACCTGCTGCAGTCTGATATCGTCATGGTGTTGGAGTTGAAGACTCCATCATCCACTTGCTTCAATGAACTACAGTCATCTGGACAAAGCAGCAGCTCTGTGAGGATCATCTTCTTCAGTTTCTCTCCAGAACATTTAACTCCATCCAGCTGCTTTACTACCAAAGAACCTCCAGAAGATCTGGATGTCTTCACCATCACCTGGATCACTGACTACCTGACTAACAGACCACAGCTGGATGTCTCCTCCATCACCTGGACCACTGACTACCTGACTAACAGACAACAGCTGGATGTCTCCTCCATCACCTGGACCACTGACTAACAGACCACAGCTGGATGTCTCCACCATCACCTGGACCACTGACTACCTGACTAACAGACAACAGCTGGATGTCTCCTCCATCACCTGGACCACTGACTACCTGACTAACAGACCACAGCTGGATGTCCTCCACCATCACCTGGATCACTGACTACCTGACTAACAGACCACAGCTGGATGTCCTCCACCATCACCTGGACCACTGACTACCTGACTAACAGACCACATCTGGATGTCTTCACCATCACCTGGATCACTGACTACCTGACTAACAGACCACAGCTGGATGTCCTCCACCATCACCTGGACCACTGACTACCTGACTAACAGACCACAGCTGGATGTCTCCACCATCACCTGGACCACTGACTACCTGACTAACAGACCACAGCTGGATGTCTCCTCCATCACCTGGACCACTGACTACCTGACTAACAGACCACAGCTGGATGTCCTCCACCATAACCTGGACCACTGACTACCTGACTAACAGACCACAGCTGGACGTCTCCACCATCACCTGGACCACTGACTACCTGACTAACAGACCACATCTGGATGTCTCCACCATCACCTGGACCACTGACTACCTGACTAACAGACCACAGCTGGAGAGACTGAATGGTTAAATGTCTGAGCAGGTGGTCAGCAGCTCTGGAGAACCACAGGGGACTGGACTCAGACCACTGATCTTCACTCTGGACCCCTCAGACCTGCAGAACCAGTCAGAGTCCTGACATCTGTAGAAACACTCAGAGGACTCTGCAGCTGTGGTGGACCAGAGACTGAGGACAGAGAACTGCTGGACCAGAGACTGAAGACAGAGAACTGCTGGACCAGAGACTCAGGACAGAGGACTGCTGGACCAGAGACTGAAGATAGAGAACTGGAGGACCAGAGACTCAGGACAGAGAACTGGAGGACCAGAGACTGATGACAGAGAACAACTGGGCCAGAGACTGAGGACAGAGAACTGCTGGAGCGGAGACTGTGGACAGAGAACTGCTGGACCGGAGACTGAGGACAGAGAACTGCTGGACCAGAGACTCAGGACAGAGAACTGGAGGACCAGAGACTGATGACAGAGAACAACTGGGCCAGAGACTGAGGACAGGGAACTGCTGGAGCGGAGACTGTGGACAGAGAACTGCTGGACCGGAGACTGAGGACAGAAAACTGCTGGACCAGAGACAGAGGACAGAGAATTGCTTGACCAGATACTGAAGACAGAGAACTGCTGGACCAGAGATTGTGGACAGAGAACCGCTGGACCAGAAACTGAAGACAGAAAACTGCTGTACTGACTGAGGACAGAGGAGTGGAGGACCAGAGACTGAGGACAGAGAACTGCTTGACCAGATACTGAAGACAGAGAACTGCTGGACCAGAGATTGTGGACAGAGAACTGCTGGACCAGAGACCGATGACAGAAAACTGCTGGACCAGAGACTGAAGACAAAGAACTCATCTCATCTTTAATATCAACAAGATAAATGAGATGACTGGATTTCAGGAGGACCAGGAACAAGTCCAACATCATCTCCATCATGGAGAAGAAGTGGAGGTGGTGGAAGAGGATAAACACCTCAGTGTTCACCTGGACAACAGACTGGACTGGAGACACTGATGCTGTTGAGAAGAAGGGACAGAGCAGACTTTACTTCTGGAGGAAGCTGAGGTCCTTCAGTGTTGCAGCCAGATGTTCAGATCTTCTACACGATATGTCACTGATACAAGGAGAAACATGAAACCTGCCTTCTTCAAAGCGGGAAAAAAAGATTAAAGTGTTAACTTCCATTTACTTCAGAACTCAGACGCTTTGTTAAATTACTGGTAAACGAGCTCAGGCTCGTCCTTCATCCATCTATCCCAACAGCAAAACATTAAATAATGAAGAAATTCAAAACCTCACGTGCAAGCTGATGGATGTGAGTTCTTTCCTTCCAACGACGGCGTAGCAGGCAGACCAGCAGCAGAAGGTCGGCCCATCATGCACCGAGGCGTTGAACCCTGCACCGACCCCGCTGCTCCAATCAACGTGCTCATCCCAAGTCTGGTTGAATGAAGGTCATCAGGAAGGTCATCTAATGTGAAAAAAACTATAAAAAAAAACCTCTGCTAATGTAGAGATAAGGGAGCCCCTACAGAGGAAAAGGCCGGAAAAGTAAAATAAATAATTCATATCAACCAGCAAGACTTTGAAGGTTCATGTTTCCAACACGTTTCGTTTGTTTAGCCAACAAGTTGCAACTCAGCATCCAGTAATCCAGGAAAGAGAAGATTTTGCAGGGCTCACCTAACATCACATAAGGACCCCTGAGGCCCCCTGAGGACCCCTGAAGCCCCTGAGGCCCCCTGAGGCCCCTGAGGACCCCTTAGGTCCACTGAGGTCCACTGAGGTCTTGAGCCAACTCAAAAAAATATAGTTTATGTCAGGGGTCTCAGACTCATTTTCACTGAGGGCCACATCAGCATCGTGGTTGCCATTGAAGGGCCAGACTGACAGCATGAATGTAACAAAATGCAAATAAATTATACTACACCTTATTTTATTGTTAATGACTGTTTCTGTATTTATTATGCATTAAAGTTTCAAATATTTAACTTAATATTATATTAAACTCAGTGTTTGTGGTTGTAAAGCTACTCTGGTGGGTTTATTGTTGTGGGTGACGACGAAATGCATTGTGGGAGATGTAGTTTATTGTCAATATGCGCTTTAAAACGGTGTAAGCTTATTTTAAGTCTTAAAATATTGGTTTAGAATTTAAGCCAATAATGCACAAGCTCTCGAGGGCCACATACAATGACGTAGTGGGCCACATTTGACCCGCAGGCCTTGTGTTTGACACATGTGGTTTAGACCTTGAAATAACCCAGTACATGTCATGTATCCCATTGAAAGGTGTTATCTGAGATAAAATAACATTAGATAATCCTTTATCCCACGACGGGGAAATTTTTAGAGTTAAAGCAACAGGAAAGTTCACACAGTTCAAACAAAATTACACAATTATTGAAAGATATGATATAAAAGGTGGACTAGAAAAGAACATTATGAGCAGAACAATTAAACTCCAAGGAATATTTACACAAAAATGTTGAAGACATAAAGTTTGACGAAAATCTATTCTTGGCTTTAACGAAATAATCCAAAGACAAAAATCACAAAAGTTCATGATATATTAAGCTTCATATGAAAAAATATCAGTATTGGTATTGATATCGGTATCGGTATTGGTATTGGCGATACTGGTCCTGTATTTACTTGGTATTGGATCGAAATTCGATACCAAGTGTCCAAAAATTCCGAAATAGCCGAAATTCCTAGTATCACCCAGCTCTAGTCTTGACTAAAATCAGTTTGATGCTGATTTTGACTTGAGCACCGCACCTAACAGACAGATGGCCTCACATTTCAAGAATACTCTGGTGTACATATGAGTTCATGGTAGATTCACAGACTCCAAGGTGACTCTGAGGTAGCCAGGTCTTACAGTCGCCAAAATCCCCACCACCACCACCACCACATGCTGTGTTTGCTTTCTCTAACATTTAGCATCATAACCAGACATCTCCACCTTAGGTCCAACTATATATTCCACTATATCCTGGATGTCCTGTGGTTTGCTGAGACGCATCTTTTCAAATCTGCGTTAGAGGCCTTATCCTGGTAAACTTCACAAACAAGCCCTACTTGGTCTTTTCCTGATTGCAGCGTTGCAAACACAAACATCTTAGCTGATAACTCAGGCCTTCTAATGTATTTTTCTAGTTTCTCTGAGCATTCCACAGCCAATAGACTGCATTTATATACTGTTTTTCTAGTCTTGTTGATCACCCAGAGCACTTTTACACTCCAAGACACATTCAGCTATTCACACACAGTCACGTAGCAATCTCTTAGTCCGCACAGGTTTTTCTATTGAGTTTATAGAGTGCATTTTCTCTCTCTCTTTCCAGTCTTTTTCTATTCAGCATTGCTGAAGGACACCTCCCCAACAGCTGACCTCCAGTTAACAGACAGCCGCTCTACTTCCTGAGCCTCAGCCCTTTGTTGAGTGACCTTGTGGTCACATGATTGAACGTTCACTTGTGGGAAGATGAGCAGTTGTGTTGAACGTTTCCCACTTGTGAATAATCCTCTTCGCTGTGCAGCGGCGGACTCCAGACGTTTTGGAAATGGTCTTGTTAGCCTTCCCGAACTGAGGCGCTGTCAACAATTGCTTCTCTAAGAACATCGCTGATGTCTCTCCTCTTTGGCATTGTGTTAGCACACGCCTGAATATTCGAGACAAGCAAACTGCCAACCCTACCCTAACCCTAACCCTAACCCTAACCCCCCAACCCTAACCCTAACCCTAACCCTAGAGCTGACAGGAGGAAAGTGGGCACTCTGCTGGGACCTGCTGTCACCCCGGCTGCCGTCACCTGGACTGCCAACAAGAAAGCGTCCTGAAACGATGCAAACGCTGCTCAAACAGAGGGCAGATGACCTGGAGTCAGTCCAGGTGATTCAGGCTGCTTTAAGCTTTACCCTTGAACCTCCCCAGACCAGCCTAAAGCTGGTTGGAGGCTCTCACTACTTTAACATAGGAGTCAGTCTCCACTGACTCCCTTTTGGACGACTCGGTCAACCTGGACCCAGAATCCACTGAGGTACAACTACAGCAGCTGATGGACTGACTAGCTGGTCCACTTCAGTGACTTCTCAAGCTCTCTGATCATGTTACCTGGTAACGAGGGCTGCTGCAGGTGTGCAGGTAGAGGTGCTTCACCAGAATATTGTTCCTTATCTGTTTACAGAACTGCTGTGTCTTCTTTTACAGTTATTTTAACACAACGAACATGATATCAATAAGAACATTTTGGAGTCAGTGGGAAGTGAGTTTTGTCACTTTGCCAGACTTTCTAAGTCTTGGATACACGGAAGAGAAGAAAATGACAGCAGATTAATTTTTTTATTTCAATTTTTTATTTTTATTTTTTGCAATTTTCGGGGGACTGCAGATAAATTGCATAACTAAAAAAAAAACAAACATGCAACTGAAAGAATCTGAAACATGCTGAAGCTGAAGGTGTGAAACATGCAAACGCATGCACACTAGGGATGGAACGGTTACCAGTATTACGGTAAAGCGCGGTAAAATTTTACGTGTTAACGATTACCGTTTATGTTTGACATCATCTCATCATCGCGGTCGATTACCAGGATATGTAATATCAGCCTCATTCAAGTCTGCGAGCGACTCGTGACTGTCTCATGTGAATATGTAGCTTGTAATATCGGCATTGTAACGTTAGCATGGCAGAAAGTGGTGATAGCACGCAGGACATTTACCAACCCACTAAAATGACGAAATCCGAGGTCTGGACATATTTATTTTGTTTGAGTTTTTTAAGAATGCAGAGGAACAACTGGTGGAGGACAGTTATCCTGTCTGCAGAGCACTTGTTTACATTTTATTGTAATTTGTAGAAGCAACTTGAAGGAGCTAAGGCTAATGCTTCAAGCTACTGAGATGTTTGACCAAGAGTAACCTGGTTGACGCGCTTCGCTAACTCACATTTCGTAAACGTTACCGTTGCGTCTTGATCAAAAAAAGGACCAGAAAGATGTTCTTCTGATGCAGTTAAAATATTAATTTATTCCATTAACTGACCCGACAACCATAACGCTGACAGTTAGCGCCACAGCGGTCAAACACCTTTTGCCCTTCCGGGTCAAACACCTAATCAATAACAGGCAGCTACCTTTATACCTGACCCTCAGGTAACAACACAGCGACACCCACAGACACACAGTGAACTACAATTCATAACAACATATTTGGCTCCTTTACAACTGTTTCTTTATTTTCACATTTATACGTATTTAAGGTTCAGCTTAAAGTCCAAAGTTAATTTCATTTGAACTTCACTATCATTTTTGGTCCTGATAATTGTTGCATATTTTGACCCACTATGGTTGTTAAAGTGTTTATTTTAAATTTGCACCAGACAAATTAGCTTTGTTCCTGTTATTTATTTTGTTCATATAAAATAAAACCTCTTTCTGTGCCAGTTGTTTGCCCTTTTAATGTGAAAGTTTAATTTTGATAAAACGTTGGCTTCTGATGTTTTAGTATGACAAGGAAATCACAAGATTTTGTGAAATTATTTAAATGTATGTGTTTTTTGGACATTTGGACATAATCGAGATATAAAATGTTCTATATCGTTACATCCCTAACGCACACATGCACACAGTGCCCCTGTTCACCAACGTGAAAGATTTCCCATCCAGAGCCCTTTATTGTCACCGTTTTCCAAGTCAGCAGGTTTGAGCAGCCTCCAAGTGTCTGAATGGGAAGATGTGAGACTGAGGATGGACTCTGGACTTGGCCGTTTGCTAATAAAGCAGGCTCCGCCCCCAGACAGTGCCCAGCTGCAGCTACAGGCAGCTGTTAGGGTGCTGGAGTTTTGTTTTCACTTGCTTCTACCACACCTCTGAGATCCGTGACGGCGCGAACGTGACAACTGCAAAGGTTTATTTGTAGCTCAGTGAGAATGTTCAAGAGAGAGAGACGGGTGAGAAAGTTCATCATCACTAAGGCATTTCATCACTTTGATGTATTACCGAGGTGGAGGACATCTTGGCTGGGGACGATTGGTCACAGTCGCTCTGGGAGAAGTCGGCCAGACTAGGGGCGCTCCTCATTTCAGATGTTGCTACCAAACCAATATTTAAACCAAAGGCAGATTCAATCAGAATCCTTTTAAGGCCACTTTAGATGCATGTTTCTTTTTTGTGGTGCTGGTAAAAATTCACACTTTCAGGAAACCGTGACACTACAGCCCAGATAAGAGCAGAATTATCTGGCCTCTCCATCTTTATCGCTACCAAACGTCACACTTTTGCTGCATTTTTTTTACTGCTGAAATGTATGACACAAAGTGTAACACTGACTTCAAATAGGCACAGCCTTCAGAAAAGGGTGGTGGAGTGGAGTTAGAGTCCTGGGAGACCTGTAAGACGCACTGCAATAAACGCTTCCAGCAAAAGAAGTGTTTATTGTGAAGTGTCAATTCTGGCCCCTTAGACTCAGGGACTTGGGACGGACTCGCAGCTCCCAGGTTTCAGAGGAGTGTGTCGCAATATCTGAGGGATATTGGATCTATATTGGATCTTGGTAAGAACCAAATAATTTGCAGTGAGGAAACTCTGGCCTGCAAACATACAGAAAGAAAAGAGAAAAAGGGGGGTTAAGGTAGGAATTGGAATTCACCCTTGGTCTTCAGATCAGCTCTTCAGATCTGGTCTTCTTCCAGATCTTATGAACCTCACAATCATGGACCTCCACTGGTGGCAAGCTCCTTTTGATCAGACGAAAACAGGGACAGGTGTTTTTTAAAGAAGCCTTAAAAGGCTGACAGACCAGTTGAAGAGAAAACCAAAGAGTTGCACTCGGCCCAAGGAAGGTGGGGACTGGAAGACATGGGGCTGGTCCAACTCCAGGTACCGATGAGTCCTATCTGCTTCATCGTTACAGCCTGGGACTGTAGCCCTCAAAGCTTTACAAAAGTCCTTGGAAACATAAGGCAAAGTAGGATGACCACAACATACAGCTACTTTAATTTTTGAGCCTCCAGTCATGTCTCAGATGACGATCCAACATTACAACTCTGTAGATGAGTCAGAATACACTGAAGAGCTTAATAGGACCACTTTAAAGAAGCCAGGAGAGCCTATTCTTCCTGTTTAGCTTTCCCTTGATGTGCTCATTAATGCTGAACGCATCTGATCAGGTGACCTGCACCCATAAAGCGATGCGTCGTGGTGTCCTCTCGTTGCTGTCACGCCATGGCTGTCAATCATCTCACAGATTTAACTGGCCGACTGTATGGTGCTTCTCTGGATGTTTTTACCACCGTCTGCCTGGGTGGTAATTCAAAGTTATGAGAGCTCCGTTGCTGAAGCATGTGATGGCATTTTTAAGACCATCTGTTGTATCAGTGGTTTTGTGAAAAAAAGGAAAAATAAAACACTGCAGTGCTCCTTTTTAAGCACACTTGATGGCTGAATGCTCTGATGTAGTGCTCTCTGCAATTTAGGGCAACACAAGAGCAGAGGAGCGCCCGTCCCCCTGAATCTGTGACCTTCTCAGAATGGATAGAACGAGAGAGAGCAGGCACACGGAGGAGTGGAGCGAGGTTGAGGCCATTCATCTCGTCCCCCCTCACCTCCCTCTGCCCACAACGACCATCCAAGTGGGACAGGGAAGCTGAAGGTGAGGCTGTCTATAATTATCAGACCTGCAGCCACAGCTTCCATTCATGAGCTGAATTTGCATATAAATCCCAGCGTTGACCTCCACCTGTCTATATAGACGTCATCCCAGCATTGACCTCCACCTGTCTATATAGACGTCATCCCAGCATTGACCTCCACCTGTCTATATAAACGTCATCCTAGCGTTTATCTTCACCTGTCTATATAGATGTCATCCCAGCATTGACCTCCACCTGTCTATATATAGACGTCATCCCAGCATTGACCTCCACCTGTCTATATAGATGTCATCCCAGCGTTGACCTCCACCTGTCTATATAGATGTCATCCCAGCGTTGACCTCCACCTGTCTATATAGACGTCATCCCAGCGTTGACCTCCACCTGTCTATATAGACGTCATCCCAGCGTTGACCTCCACCTGTCTATATAGACGTCATCCCAGCGTTGACCTCCACCTGTCTATATATAGACGTCATCCCAGCGTTGACCTCCACCTGTCTATATAGACGTCATCCCAGCGTTGACCTCCACCTGTCTATATAGACGTCATCCCAGCGTTGACCTCCACCTGTCTATATAGACGTCATCCCACCCAGCGTTGACCTCCACCTGTCTATATAGACGTCATCCCAGCGTTGACCTCCACCTGTCTATATAGATGTCATCCCAGCGTTGACCTCCACCTGTCTATATAGACGTCATCCCAGCGTTGACCCCCTCCACCTGTCTATATAGACGTCATCCCAGCGTTGACCTCCACCTGTCTATATAGATGTCATCCCAGCGTTGACCTCCACCTGTCTATATAGACGTCATCCCAGCGTTGACCTCCACCTGTCTATATAGACGTCATCCCAGCGTTGACCTCCCCCTGTCTATATAGATGTCCCATCCCTCCACCTGTCTATAGACGTCATCCCCCCGTTGACCTCCACCTGTCTATATAGTCATCCCAGCGTTGACCTCCACCTGTCTATATAGACGTCATCCCAGCGTTGACCTCCACCTGTCTATATAGACGTCATCCCAGCGTTGACCTCCACCTGTCTATATAGACGTCATCCCAGCGTTGACCTCCACCTGTCTATATAGACGTCATCCCAGCGTTGACCTCCACCTGTCTATATAGACGTCATCCCAGCGTTGACCTCCACCTGTCTATATAGACGTCATCCCAGCGTTTACCTCCACCTGTCTATATAGATGTCATCCCAGCGTTGACCTCCACCTGTCTATATAGACGTCATCCCCAGCGTTGACCTCCACCTGTCTATATAGACGTCATCCCAGCGTTTACCTCCACCTGTCTATATAGACGTCATCCCAGCGTTGACCTCCACCTTTCTATATAGACGTCATCCCAGCGTTGACCTCCACCTGTCTATATAGACGTCATCCCATTTTACCTCCACCCTGTCTATATAGATGTCATCCATCCCAGCGTTGACCTCCACCTGTCTATATAGACGTCATCCCAGCGTTGACCTCCACCTGTCTATATAGACGTCATCCCAGCGTTGACCTCCACCTGTCTATATAGACGTCATCCCAGCGTTTGACCTCCACCTGTCTATATAGATGTCATCCCAGCGTTGACCTCCACCTGTCTATATAGACATCCTTCATCCAGCGTTTGACCTCCACCTGTCTATATAGACGTCATCCCTGCGTTGACCTCCACCTGTCTATATAGATGTAATCCCAGCGTTGACCTCCACCTGTCTATATAGATGTCATCCCAGCGTTGACCTCCACCTGTCTATATAGACGTCATCCCAGCGTTGACCTCCACCTGTCTATATAGACGTCATCCCAGCGTTGACCTCCACCTGTCTATATAGATGTCATCCCAGCGTTGACCTCCACCTGTCTATATAGACGTCATCCCAGCGTTGACCTCCACCTGTCTATATAGACGTCATCCCAGCGTTGACCTCCACCTGTCTATATAGACGTCATCCCAGCGTTGACCTCCACCTGTCTATATAGACGTCATCCCAGCGTTGACCTCCACCTGTCTATATATCCCAGCGTTGACCTCCACCTGTCTATATAGATGTCATCCCAGCGTTGACCTCCACCTGTCTATATAGATGTCATCCCAGCGTTGACCTCCACCTGTCTATATAGATGTCATCCCAGCGTTGACCTCCACCTGTCTATATAGATGTCATCCCAGCGTTGACCTCCACCTGTCTATATATAGACGTCATCCCAGCGTTGACCTCCACCTGTCTATATAGACGTCATCCCAGCGTTGACCTCCCCTGTCTATATAGACGTCATCCCAGCGTTGACCTCCACCTGTCTATATAGATGTCATCCCAGCGTTGACCTCCACCTGTCTATATATAGATGTCATCCCAGCGTTGACCTCCACCTGTCTATATAGACGTCATCCCAGCGTTGACCTCCACCTGCCTATATAGATGTCATCCCAGCGTTGACCTCCACCTGTCTATATAGACGTCATCCCAGCGTTGACCTCCACCTGTCTATATAGACGTCATCCCAGCGTTGACCTCCACCTGTCTATATAGATGTCATCCCAGCGTTGACCTCCACCTGTCTATATAGATGTCATCCCAGCGTTGACCTCCACCTGTCTATATAGATGTCATCCCAGCGTTGACCTCCACCTGTCTATATAGACGTCATCCCAGCGTTGACCTCCACCTGTCTATATAGACGTCATCCCAGCGTTGACCTCCACCTGTCTATATAGACGTCATCCCAGCGTTGACCTCCACCTGTCTATATAGACGTCATCCCAGCGTTGACCTCCACCTGTCTATATAGATGTCATCCCAGCGTTGACCTCCACCTGTCTATATAGATGTCATCCCAGCGTTGACCTCCACCTGTCTATATAGATGTCATCCCAGCGTTGACCTCCACCTGTCTATATAGACGTCATCCCAGCGTTGACCTCCACCTGTCTATATAGATGTCATCCCAGCGTTGACCTCCACCTGTCTATATAGATGTCATCCCAGCGTTGACCTCCACCTGTCTATATATACGTCATCCCAGCGTTGACCTCCACCTGTCTATATAGACGTCATCCCAGCGTTGACCTCCACCTGTCTATATAGATGTCATCCCAGCGTTTGACCTCCACCTGTCTATATAGATGTCATCCCAGCGTTGACCTCCACCTGTCTATATAGACGTCATCCCAGCGTTGACCTCCACCTGTCTATATAGATGTCATCCCAGCGTTGACCTCCACCTGTCTATATAGACGTCATCCCAGCGTTGACCTCCACCTGTCTATATAGACGTCATCCCAGCGTTGACCTCCACCTGTCTATATAGACGTCATCCCAGCGTTGACCTCCCACCTGTCTATATAGATCGTCATCCCAGCGTTGACCTCCACCTGTCTATATAGATGTCATCCCAGCGTTGACCTCCACCTGTCTATATAGATGTCATCCCAGCGTTGACCTCCACCTGTCTATATAGATGTCATCCCAGCGTTGACCTCCACCTGTCTATATAGACGTCATCCCAGCGTTGACCTCCACCTGTCTATATAGATGTCATCCCAGCGTTGACCTCCACCTGTCTATATAGACGTCATCCCAGCGTTGACCTCCACCTGTCTATATAGATGTCATCCCAGCGTTGACCTCCACCTGTCTATATAGACGTCATCCCAGCGTTGACCTCCACCTGTCTATATAGAGTCCTGTCATCCCCAGCGTTGACCTCCACCTGTCTATATAGACGTCATCCCACGTTGACCTCCACCTGTCTATGTCATCCCAGCATTTGACCTCCACCTGTCTATATAGACGTCATCCCAGCGTTGACCTCCACCTGTCTATAGAGATCCATCCCAGCGTCCTCCACCTGTCTATATAGACGTCATCCCAGCGTTGACCTCCACCTGTCTATATAGACGTCATCCCAGCGTTGACCTCCACCTGTCTATATAGATGTCATCCCAGCGTTGACCTCCACCTGTCTATATAGATGTCATCCCAGCGTTGACCTCCACCTGTCTATATAGACGTCATCCCAGCGTTGACCTCCACCTGTCTATATAGACGTCATCCCAGCGTTGACCTCCACCTGTCTATATAGATGTCATCCCAGCGTTGACCTCCACCTGTCTATATAGATGTCATCCCAGCGTTGACCTCCACCTGTCTATATAGACGTCATCCCAGCGTTGACCTCCACCTGTCTATATAGACGTCATCCCAGCGTTTACCTGTCATCCCCGTTGACCTCCACTGTCTATATAGACGTCATCCCAGCGTTGACCTCCACCTGTCTATATAGACGTCATCCCAGCGTTGACCTCCACCTGTCTATATAGACGTCATCCCAGCGTTGACCTCCACCTGTCTATATAGACGTGTCATCCCAGCGTTGACCTCCACCTGTCTATATAGACGTCATCCCAGCGTTGACCTCCACCTGTCTATATAGATGTCATCCCAGCGTTGACCTCCACCTGTCTATATAGATCATGTCATCCCAGCGTTGACCTCCACCTGTCTATATAGATGTCATCCCAGCGTTGACCTCCACCTGTCTATATAGACGTCATCCCAGCGTTGACCTCCACCTGTCTATATAGACGTCATCCCAGCGTTGACCTCCACCTGTCTATATAGATGTCATCCCAGCGTTGACCTCCACCTGTCTATATAGACGTCATCCCAGCGTTGACCTCCACCTGTCTATATAGATGTCATCCCAGCGTTGACCTCCACCTATATATAGATCATCCCAGCGTTGACCTCCACCTGTCTATATAGATGTCATCCCAGCGTTGACCTCCACCTGTCTATATAGACGTCATCCCAGCGTTGACCTCCACCTGTCTATATAGATGTCATCCCAGCGTTGACCTCCACCTCCACCCGTCTATATAGATGTCATCCCAGCGTTGACCTCCACCTGTCTATATATAGATCATCCAGCTTTGACCTCCACCTGTCTATATAGATCCCCCGTTCCATACGTCACCTCCCCCACCACCTCCATAGATGTCTCCATATAAGATGTCCACCCCACCTTTATAGTATGTCATCCCATTGTATATCCTCCGCCCCCGTTGACCTCACCTGTCTATATAGACGTCATCCCAGCGTTGACCTCCACCTGTCTATATAGACGTCATCCCAGCGTTGACCTCCACCTGTCTATATAGATGTCATCCCAGCGTTGACCTCCACCTGTCTATATAGATGTCATCCCAGCGTTGACCTCCACCTGTCTATATAGACGTCATCCCAGCGTTGACCTCCACCTGTCTATATAGACGTCATCCCAGCGTTGACCTCCACCTGTCTATATAGACGTCATCCCAGCGTTGACCTCCACCTGTCTATATAGATGTCATCCCAGCGTTGACCTCCACCTGTCTATATAGACGTCATCCCAGCGTTGACCTCCACCTGTCTATATAGATGTGTCATCCCAGCGTTGACCTCCACCTCTCTATATAGATGTCATCCCAGCGTTGACCTCCACCTGTCTATATAGACGTCATCCCAGCGTTGACCTCCACCTGTCTATATAGACGTCATCCCAGCGTTTCTCCACCTGTCTATATAGATGTCATCCCAGCGTTGACCTCCACCTGTCTATATAGACGTCATCCCAGCATTGACCTCCACCTGTCTATATAGATGTCATCCCAGCGTTGACCTCCACCTGTCTATATAGACGTCATCCCAGCGTTGACCTCCACCTGTCTATATAGATGTCATCCCAGCGTTGACCTCCACCTGTCTATATAGACGTCATCCCAGCGTTGACCTCCACCTGTCTATATAGATGTCATCCCAGCATTGACCTCCACCTGTCTATATAGATGTCATCCCAGCGTTGACCTCCACCTGTCTATATAGACGTCATCCCAGCGTTGACCTCCACCTGTCTATATAGATGTCATCCCAGCGTTGACCTCCACCTGTCTATATAGATGTCATCCCAGCGTTGACCTCCACCTGTCTATATAGATGTCATCCCAGCGTTGACCTCCACCTGTCTATATAGATGTCATCCCAGCGTTGACCTCCACCTGTTCTATATAGATGTCATCCCAGCGTTGACCTCCACCTGTCTATATAGACGTCATCCCAGCGTTGACCTCCACCTGTCTATATAGATGTCATCCCAGCGTTGACCTCCACCTGTCTATATAGATGTCATCCCAGCGTTGACCTCCACCTGTCTATATAGATGTCATCCCAGCGTTGACCTCCACCTGTCTATATAGACGTCATCCCAGCGTTGACCTCCACCTGTCTATATAGACGTCATCCCAGCGTTGACCTCCACCTGTCTATATAGACGTCATCCCAGCGTTGACCTCCACCTGTCTATATAGACGTCATCCCAGCGTTGACCTCCACCTGTCTATATAGACGTCATCCCAGCGTTGACCTCCACCTGTCTATATAGACGTCATCCAGCGTTGACCTCCACCTGTCTATATAGATGTCATCCCAGCGTTTACCTCCACCTGTCTATATAGATGTCATCCCAGCGTCCACCCGTCTATATAGATGTCATCCCAGCGTTGACCTCCACCTGTCTATATAGA